>JTDE01007261.1:0-13539 GCA_014338405.1 Paragonimus skrjabini miyazakii | reverse complement strand
TTGCAGTACCGCAGTCGGGAGTCAGAAAAGATGTGTTCCACTCCAAGGATCTCAACAGAGTGGTAAACGATCAGTTTACGGTAATATATGATGTTCGACACCTTTACAATTTTGAGGCCAAACATGGAGCTGACCACGTTGTGGTCACTCCTTGGAAACTGCACCAAGGAGAGCACAGTGGCGGTGGAGATACCTATTGTAAAAATGGGATCCAAAGTGTAGTCTAGTTTAGTAGGTGCTAAAACGTGTTGGCGTCATCCGCTTATTCGGACAAATGCAAAAATATCTGCTCAATTTGCAGGGGCTGTGAGAAAGGTCCCAGAGATATTGGGTCTGTTGAAATCTCAACCACTTATTTTTTTACTGTGAAGGCAAAGTTGATACATGACTCAGCCCGTTGATAAAGTTAGCTGTGTCATCATGAGTAGCGTTAGGTGGTCTGAATGTTGTATAACAGGCAGTTTCGTTGTGAGTAGTATACTACTCCAAAGCAGTATACTACTCACAGGCTACATTCAGAAACACAAAGGCAGGCTCCCGACGCCAGGAAGACGATGGATCAGAAGAGGCTATCGGACTGGTGTGTGCGTGCTGTGAGAGGACTTACACCAAGGCGAATGATAAAGTACTGTCCCCCAGTGTATGTGAATGCACATCTGCCGTGCAAGTGAGTGTACGCGTCTGTGGTTCCATGTTTGACTTGGGGCAGTACTCAAGCAAAGAGAAGAAATAATCGAGTAAGCCAGCAGAGTCCTGACCACAGCGGAGTAGAAGAATATTTGATCATTGAAAATGAAGTGGTTAACAATCGTCTGGACACTAAACAAGTAAAGGCCGTACCTGTTGGGTCAAGAGTTCCACGTGGAGACGGATCGCAAACTTCCAGAGTGGATCAGGACTGCGAGGGACACGAGGGGTGAATTAGCCCGATGAACATTGCGTTTACGAGAATATGACTTCCCGAGCAATTATGTGCCTGGTTCGAGTAATTGCGTCGCTGATTTTTCTTCTTGACCAAAGATAGATGACGAACCCCCCAAAGAGACTTTTGGGGTCATCCCACATACACTAGTGCGTCTGCAGCGCCAGGACAAGGTCCTCTGGAAAGTGACTGAAGCTCTGGAGAGATGCGCGAGGATCCATACAAATACTAAGGATGAGGTGCTAAAAGTAATCGCATCCCAATGGAGAAGGGTTGATTTAAACAGTGCGGGCGTATTGACGTGGCAGCGTGGCGTTGAGAGCCTTTAATTAATATTCGTCTCGAGACAACTGAGGAAGAAACTGGTGGCAAAATGTCATTAAATGGCACGCACCAGAAGCACTAGGACATACGATCTGCTGCAACGAAGAGCATATTGGCCGGAAATGAAAGAGAATGTGACAGCTTACGGGCTTACATGCCGACAGTGTCAGTTACTGAAAGACAACAATCGGGGAGACCAACGGCCCTGACAGCCAAAATCAGTCTCCGGAATTGGTGAACTCTGGTCGATGGATCATATGGGACCACTTCCACTGGGCGCCCGCGGTAACCAGTAAGTTCCGGTCATGACAGAACACTTCACCCGTTTGGATTAAAGCGACTGGCATTCCGAATCAAAAAACATCTACGGTGGGAGACATGGTAATGGAGCAAATCGTGGCAAACCACGGCGTACCAAAGCGATCTTGACAGATCAGGGGCCATGCTTTGAGAGCGAGGAGTTTCGAACATGCATACAGCAACTGGGAATCAAGCGCATCCGAACGACACCATATCATCCGCAAACAAATGGTTTAACTGAACGTAATAACCGAACGGTCCATAAACGGTTATCAGTCAAAGAAGACGATTGGAAGTCTGCGTTGCCGCTGGTGTTATTGGCCCACCAGGCGTCCGTGCAGGTGAGCACACAGAAATCTCCATTTCAATTGATGTACGGCAGAACCCCTCGACTTCCGGTGGATCGGGAAATTGGCATATGGTCAGAATGCATTGATTCCACTAAATAATTGGTTGTCAAAAGAGAAAGGGCCAAACAGAATCCGAAAGCCTCGCAAGCACGCATAAAGAAGCAATCCGCGGGATAACGGCTTGGCAAAACTAGAATGTTCAACCTAGGAGAAAGAATGGAGTATCGAGATCATCGGAATACAGGTGCCAGCGGTCCAGAATCAAGAAAACTTCTGCCTAAATGGAAAGGTCCGTATTTAGTAATTTCCAGACGGGGCCCAGTGTACACGATCAAGAAGGACGGCGAAACGAAACGAGTGCATGCCAGTGAGTTAGCAACGTGGCACGAAATACCGGCGCGGCGGACCAGAAGAACATCAATAATCCGGGAAGCAACACTGCGTCAGTCGGAGACGATTCGTCAACAGATGCAGAGGAACCGAGGAACCTCAGAAAGGGGAAGTGTTGTATAACAAGCAGTTTCTTTGTGAGTTGTATACTACTCCAAAGTAGTATACTACTCACAAGCGACATTCAGAAACAAAAAGGCAAGCTCCTAACGCCAAAAAGACGATGGACTAGAAGGAACTATCGAAATGGTGTGTACCTGCTGTGTGAGGACTTCCATCAAGGCGAATGATAAAGTACTGTCTCCCAATGTACGTGCATGCACATCTGCCGTGCAAACGAGTGTACGTTTTTGTGATCCCATATCTGACATAGCTGGTACGTGAGTTCGCGCAATAAACGAATTCGCAGGCCGGGCGTCTTTTGCGTTTACAACCTGTGGACGTACCCCAAGTGTAACTCACCGGATCCAATTGACACTGCCAGCCACAGTGAGTCGTCACAATAAAGACACGGCTCGTCAAGTATGGTTGCAGAATATTGCTCCCTTAGGCAAATAAAGCATCCACCGCCACGTCTCGAACCGCGATTCTCACGGAACATATTATAACTGATAACGTGTAGTTGTGTGTCTGAGGTCTCAGGAGTACACCATGCTTCAGTGATTAGAATAATGTAGGGATTATATGAGAAGATGAAAGATTTAAAAATGGGCATCTTATTGATCAGTGAGCGTGAATTCAAGAGTAATAAACTTAGTGCAGTTTCCTTATCCTATGCCATTTTCGGACCATCAAAACTGTTTAAAACAGAAGGGTCTATGTGATTCAAAGACTCTGGTTACATCGATTGCTCTATGCAGTTATAACGAACTCAATAATGACTAAATGAGTGCCGGCTGCGTTCGAGTTCATGACAGAAAGTGTTGGAAATGTGTGAGTAAGTTGGGTGGGGTAGTAAAGCTACGGAAGTTGGACTGGGCAGAGGAGGTTTGAAAAGTATGTGACCCGTTAAAATGAGTAAGGCTGAAATGAATTGGTCATGCCCACATGCACATTGCTAGCAAAAGGATCACGGGTTGCGTTTAGATGTTCATTTGTAGTGTAGGGGTTATTCGTATTAATTAGGGTGGTGAGCGTAAGGCAAACAACTTTGGTGGTAATAATGCACTAAAAGATGCGTCACGTTATGTTATGCAAAGGCCTAGAATTTGGGGTTTGTAATAGAAACATCCTTTTATTTGTTGAGTGTGCAACTAGGTTTACGTGCTCAATTTTCCCTTCATGATGCCTATCTGGTAAACACGAGCGACCCGTAGGATGGCGAGTTGAGGAGGGTTTGTTAACACCGGTGTCCCACTGGTGGTTGGATTTTGGGGTCTTTCGGAATTTGCTTAAAATTATGCTCAACTTCGGCAGCATGTCGAGGTGTGCTGTCTTTAAACGCCAATTTCCGCTTTCTCTCTGCACGTGTCACGTGTAAAGCCAATTCGATGCTTATGGCTTCCTTTTAACGTTAGCGAACAGATTTTTCTGCGAAAGAGGCGATTATCCCATGAAAGGCATCCTCTCAGGAAAGTAACTGTAGTTCGAAACGAACCTCTCACCAACCTTCCATATGACTGCATGTTCAAGTCTGACTCCAACTACTCGAATCACCTAACATTCTGGATGATTAACAGGGGAGCGCCTACGTCACGTTCACTTTGCCGGAGGGAAAATTCTATAACCATTCAACAGCCATTTGGACGTTTTTATGAACGCCAACTCTTTTGCAACATGACTTGAGGTCCACATCATGCTGTTATGTTGCTGCATCAGCGCATTCAAAAATCAGTTGGAAAAGGAACAGTCATGATATCGAAAAATGAGCTGGAGGCCTGTAGTGATCAAGTGCGTATGCGCTAGACCCCCATCCGCTGACAATTTTAAACGTCTTTCTTGTAGAGCAGTCAGAAAGTTGTCCTAACAGACATTGAACTGAAAGAACACAGTAAAGGTTGGAAACAGACCGTGTATATTCATCAGTGCCTGCAAATATGATAAGTAATCAGTTTCAGCCTAGCTTTGGATCAATGGCGGTGATCAAGAGTAGAAAGTAAAAACGCACCAGGTGAGCTACAGCCCACTCAGCGGCACTCAAAAGCGCACTAAGCGAAAGGTGCGTAGAATTTTCGAGCGCGTCAAACAATGCTCGACAAGGTCTAATTTGAACGATCTTGACGAATGGAATGACAGAATAATCTTTGGAACAGTGGCGGACATTTGATGGTGGCAACTGGTTGTATGACTGAAGAGTGACACTGCGTTCGTATCAGGCCTCCTATAGCAAGCGTACATAGAATCATGCATACAGAACAAACCAGTGAGAAAACACAGTTGCAGCTGGGATCCTTAGAGAAGGCACACGATGGCTAGTCACCGCTGGTGGACAACGGAGGATAAATCGTACGGACGGGCAATGAGAAAAGCTATGAATTGACGGACAATAAGGAATTAAATGTGGGGATGAAATGTTGCCTTGTCTACAAGAATGTCATAGACGGAGACGTCTCACTGAGACGTACAACGGGGACTTTGTCCGGGAAGTAAAAATGTTAGAAAGAACATCCCATGTGGGTGAAGAAAGTGCGGCTGGGAACGATATGCGGGTTAGGGTTTGAAGAATGTCGTCAAGGAAGATGTTGAAGACGTTGGTTTGAGACTGCGGGCAACCAAGACATACTGAGTAGATCGACCGGAATAAGCAAAACCAGCGTGCGCAGCAAACGTCGCATACTAGGGCTGCCCCACGTTGCTGCTGTACGAAGCGTTCTCAGATTCGTCGGATGATAACAACGACAACAGTCCTTTCGCGCGTTTATTGGGTAGTTAAGTTTGAGCAAAAACACGGAAAGTAATTGTTGACCTGGATTCGCCCCTCCACGTTCACAATGAAACCAGAAGTATCCGGGTCCGGTATACTCTCTGCCTTTCTGGAGTAATACCTAGCCACTCACCCCAACAGTGACTTGGAATATCATGAAAGGAAACGCTACCAAGAAGGCTGAACATTAATAAAAGAAGACTAGGCGGAAGAACTAGATGTGGTATAAATACAGGTACGCTGTTGACTACGATACACCGCCATATCGGATAGTCTCTAACCGGCGGCTGGAGTGATCGCGAGGACTCCATCCAGGTAGACGTCATCTACCCGCTTTGCTCAGTGGAGCGGCCAGGGTTTCCATATTTCGTGACCACGCTTTTGCTCGACCAACGTGCGGTTCCATCCAACTATTGGTGGTCTCGGTTTAAAATATCCGGTAGTGAAAACGATCAGATGACCTACGGAGTGAGTGGCCTAGCCATCGCAAGCTGTGTACCGTGGGTAGTTTACTAATTGTTCGCGCACCTCAACCGTTCCGGAATACGCGCCGGCGAACGGCCACATTGCTCACGCGATCGGTTTACTTAATTCGGGCTAATGGGCGGAGACAATGATGGTCAAATACAGCAAGAATGTTGACATCTTCCTTGCGAAGAGGCCACATTTCCGAACCATGGAGCAAAATGGAACACACACATGCATTAAATACTTTTCCTTTCAACGACGACCGAACGTATTTTCGACGCCACAGATGACGCAGCTTGGCAAACGCAACTAGTGCCTTCGCTATCTGCACTGATATCTCCTCAGCAATATTACAGGCTGACGAGATAATGCTACCCGAATATGTGAAACTGTCCACAGTCTCGAGTGGGTTACCTGCAACGAAGAAAGTAGGAGTTGAAGTGCCCCAATATTGAAGCGGCACTTTGCACTTTGGAGGTGTGAAGTGCATTCCACACAAACCAGCTTGGTCGCTCAACCTGCCCAGCATGGTCTGCATATGTACGGCAGAGAGTCTAAATAAGACAATGTCGTCCGCGTATTCCAGATCGGTCAGTCTAGCGCCAGCAATATCAACATTAAGTTCACTGGACTCCTCAAGCGCACCGTCCAGAATATCGTCCGTTACAAAATTGAACAGGAAGGGAGAAATCGGACACCCCTGACGAACCCCATTAGGAGTGATGAACACACGAGACAGTTGTCCATAAACTCTCACCCTGCTTGCAAAGTGAGCATACAGTGATCTCAGTAGAATCACGTATTTCTCTGGTACTCCTTTGCGAAGGAGACAGCTTCAGAGAACCTCACGAGAAATTGAGTTGAAAGCAGCCTCTGGGTCCAAAAAGACCATGATCGTCGGCTGTCTATAAGAGTACCGATGTTCCAAGATCCGTCGCAAGGTAAAAATGTGACCAACGCACCCCCGACTGGATCGGACACTTGCTTGTTCTTCACGTATCTGTCTTCCTTTGGGCTTAGTGAGCCAACGTAAAATGAGGCTAGTAGGTAACTAGGACGCAATAGACACCAAACTGATGTCTCTGTTGTTGTTACATTGACTTCAGGCCCCCTCTTTGAAAACGGTAATGACTGTTGATAGGCACCAATCATGAGGCACCTCTGCAGTCTCCCAGGTTGTCTGCAGGAGTCGTATCAGTTCTGATATCAACCTCTCCCCACCATCCTTGAAAAGAGAAGGAGCGAGGAGGTCTGGACCAGGAGCCTTATTACGCTCTACTAACTGGAGCTCTAGGGCCACTTCTGCTCCCGACGGAGGGCCGTCTTGAACGCGATAACTGACCAATCGGGTCCAGTCGTCCACATGGTCTGGTTGAGGCTAACTGAACTGTTCCCCAAAATGTTCTGTTCATTTGTCGAATCGATGTGACTGACTGGTGGTACTTAAACCATCTTTCTCACATATGGTATCAATTACAACGACTTGACGACCAGTACAACCACGAATCAGGAAACAAAGCCTTCTGCTGTTCCCAAGTAGAATGGCTGTTTCTATCTCTTTTGATTGTTCGACCAAGTAGTGCTCACGGCCTCTGCGCAAGCTTTCAGTCAGCTTTTGTTTAAGTTCTCGGCGGTCATCATCATATTCAGAACCAGGTGGGATCGAGCGACGCTTGTTCATAAGGTTTATCGACGTGACAGAAATCCAGTGCTGTCGCAACTGAACAGCCCCATCGGAACATGCCTGTTCACAACATGCTCTCATGGCTTTGGCGATCTGTTCCCAATGTTCGTTAGGATCATTCACCTAACTCGAACTGGGCAACTTCTTCATCAACGCCTTTTGGTAAGCGTCCCTTAAACTCTCATTGCTCAAATGCCAGTTAAGTACGTTGGAATTACCACCGTGTTTCCTCTGGACAAGGGACAAAACAAAACGGGTACGCAAAACAGCATGGTCCGAGTCCGTGCGGTTGCTCCGGAAGGCACGAAAGCCCCTAACGGATTGACACCACCTGTAACTAACTGCTACATAATCCAGCTGTGTTCATGGCTGAGAAGTGCACGAAGGGCTCCATGTAACAAAGGGCTACACCCTGTTTCGGAACGCGGCAGTCGAAATAGTTTGTTTAGTTTGCCCCAAAAGGTTAATGAGAGTGTTGAACCGCTCCTGGCAATTTAGGGTAATTCACTCTGTAGCGCGTATTCTACAACTCCAATAAGGCTTATTCAGATGGTCGGGTTAGCGGGACTATCTTCCAAGTCCAAAAAACGTCAGAAAAGACGATGGAAAGGATTGGAACTTATACGGTACTGTTTAATAAAATTACAGCAAAGGTACTGTCTCACCTTGAATATGAATCAACAGCAGTGGAGTTCAAAATAGGGCAACCAAGCATGTGTCCACAAACAGTCACCAGTCGAAAAAAATGGCCTCATCAAAACAATCGGATACAGGTGAAGATGAGAACGCGTCAAACAATACCAGGGAGGAAGTTTCCACAGACAGACAATGATAGTTGTAAGAAAGAAGAAAGTGAACTTTTTATGTACAGTGATGGTACAAAATTCGCTGTGATCGTTTACTGCACACAGCAAAAAAATAAAGACGGACTGAGGATAGGCTTTATACAACCAAACCAAACGCACCTCTACGGATTCATCGTTCCGCCTCATATCAGACAAAAGGCGACAACCATATCGGACGAACTTCAGCAAATCCAACAGACAGCGTCATGGTCACGCATTGATGGTAGCATCCGAACAAGCGTCCGTTGTAGCGTAAGCCGATATTATGAATCCGTAAAGATTTGGACCGCTCGGAATAACAGATATTATGCCGCTTCATTCTATTATCTGTGACTCAGCCGCCCGTTGCTTCCTACGTAAAGTCAAAGGTCACAGCGGCTTCCGCGGCTGCGACAAGTGCACGCAGACAGGTGTGTACTACGGAAGTAGAAGAATGGCCTTTTGGATATCTGTGAATGAATTAAGAAAGAATTCTAGGCTTCAAGGACAACTTGACGGTAAACATCACACCGGCTTAGTTCCTTTAACAGAACTTCGTATTAATATTTTATCACAGTTTCCTCTTCATCCGATGTACTTAATATTCCTCGGTTTTGTTAAGTGCTTGATTCAGACTTAGCGTCCATCTGGTATCGTTCGTGGTGTTCGCTTTTTGGAAAGTATACAGAAAGACATCAATGTCAACAGCCGACGACAATTGTTTGAAAAACAGATATCAGAACTCCGGGCCGACAACAAGGAGCAAAACGAACTGCTGCACAACCTCGTGACTCTCGAAGTCATGATGAACGAATTGATGGTGTATATCAACAGCAGCTCACCGTCGCAATCCCAACCAGCCACCTGCTCCGGCCACAGCAAACTGCACCTGTCATTGCAAGAGTTGAAGATTTTTCTGAAGATGAACAGTGACCTGTACAAGGAAGAAGCCTACAAGGATTTACCAAGCAATGTGCATGATAGTTTTTAATTCTTCAAATCCCCGGAATAGTTTCAACCTTAGTTTCTTCAACAAGATGGAAACGTATTGTTAACGATCTGTATTCCCTTGAATGTCAGCAACTAATGGCCGTCGTTATGTTGATGCTGACTATTGTTTTCTTTTCGTAGAGTCACACCCTTGAAGTCCTTCACGGGGGCACACAGTTGACGAATGCACAAGAAGGTTTTGTAAATGTGGTTTGCTAAATCACTAGGGATAACGATAAGCTGGCTGGAGACAAATGAAAGGTATCGCCTAATGGACAGTAACATTTGCCAAGCAATTGTGAACAGTAGGTTGTTATTATAAACAATTACAAGATACCGTTTCAGCTGATAGAAGATATCTCCAAAAGAGTGAAGGAAACACGAAACATTTTACTATGAGGTGAGTCCAAGGGAGCGAACGAAGAGACGGTGAGAGATCCAAACGCCGATATTCAGAAGCCAGTCGCAAAGTGGTAAGAATCTCTAAATTTACGAAGGTCATTTGATTAAAAATGCAATCCGGAACTGGAACACAAAGGAAAGCATGGAGGAGGAAGCGAGAAGAAAAGACGATCAGGTGCGGTGTACCGTTGGTTCATGGTTGGATCTGGTTAAAGTTAACACACCATCTACGAGAAGCGCTAAGTTGTGTAGGATCTCTTCTGTCATGCATGTTAGTTTAGGAGATCTGGAAAGTTAGATGGGATTGCATCCGAATGAAGCTTAATGCTTCCTGAAACAAATGCCACAACCGCGTGCACATCTATCAGGTAAAATGCACATGAGCTTTTTAACGTAGCGGAGCCTGCCTGTTAAAAGACATGTTGATTCGTGTTGACTGCACATGTTGACAACTTTCAAGGCAAAACTTTGGCTTGCAGCAGACATTTATCAGGACAACGGTCTGACTTCAGGCGCCACGTAGAGGTTTATAATGCATTTTTTAACAGAAAGTTGATCATTGATGTAGTGAAGCCATTTCAGATACAAGTCTTGTTGATTTGTGTTGCGGGTTCACATGTTTGCCTTCTTTTCAGAAAATGATTTGCGCCGAATTTTTGATGTTATTGAATTGTGTTTTCTCGTTTTTACTTCTTTTCACGTCCTGTTTTTCCCTCATAATTTTTGGTGGCCTTTGTTTTAAGTTTGCTATATGTTCAACTCGCCTGACGCGTGCAGAATGCTGGATTTGAAAAAGCCTTCAACGTTTAGGGGAATGACTTACGGTTGCTTTTATTTCCTGGACTTTATTGCATCAATTTGTAATCTGAAATATGCAGACACTGTTTTTTACCACGGCAATTAGCATTTTTCCGTCAACCCCTGCATGTTCAGCTGCCACATAGAAGATTTTTTTATGGTAATATGTCCCTTTTATGGTCAACTTGGAGATTTACTCGATGCGTCCCTTGTCCATCTCTACGTCGGCTTGCTTAAAGCCATTTGAAAGCGACCGGAAGAAGCGCTTTAGGACAAATGATTCTGTTAAATTGACTTGCATGTGTTTGCCGAATAAGATCGATGAAATGAGTCGGTGAAACCTATGGGTTAATATCAGCAGTCCGTAATTGCTTGATTACATAAGAATCGAATTGCTTTATTAGCTGAGACGAATAACTCGGAATGTAAGGAAGGTGTCGCCAGCGTGACTGGCCGACTCGGATGCTACTCTGGGCGACTGGATAACAATTGTGGCCCACAGCGAAACGATTCTGGTCAGAGTCGGACCGACCCTGGATTTTGTTACACACCTACTCGGATCCAGCTGGCTGGCAACTCGTGCCAAAGTCCGGCCGACTCCAGGCCAGAGTAGGCGTGTTTTATAGGTGTGTGCCTGAGTGTACAATAGGTATACAAAGTGCGAATCAAGCGGAGAAAGCAAGCCTTTCACCATCATTCTAGATACATGCTCTGTGAAAGTTTATCCACTGGGTCCAGTTACTGTAAACAAAAAATGCTGCGACAGCAGGTTGAATGAATACCTAGGTGTAGCTGGTTAAGGAAAGCAAGTCCTTTGAACGGTACAATCCGAAGTGTTTGGAGAAAATATATTTACAGTACAACAAGAGAAGTTGTCAATGATGACGGCATTGTTGGGAGCAACGTTTGTGAACGAAACAGTCCTTCACAAAATGTGGGTAATGAAGGGCTGTCGGAATTTTACCTGGCATACCAATGTCTGATAGGATCGCCAACGGAGGCGGGTAGAAACATGCATGGAAACCACAACCTATCAATCTGATCAAAAGTTTTAGCTAGACCGTGGGTCACTGAATACAATCTGTACAAAAATAATTCAAATAGGATTGCTAAAAACTGGGGCAACTATGGTGTCCGCAGGTATTCAGCGTGAAGGTCGTTCCAAAGGGAAAACGGCCGTTTTGACGCAAATTCTGGCTTCTTAATATTCGTCAAAATATTGAAATCTAAATTTTGGGCAAGAAACATGCCGTTAACCAACTATAAGCAATCAGCGTCGGTGAATAACTCGGGATACGTCGAATAATTGTCAAAGGTGCTAGGTGGTGATGAAAGCCCTGTCCACCACCTTTGCAGAACTAACTACACGTAGGCGCTAACCCATATTTCAAGTCATCTAAATACGTTAATTGCTATTTTTGAAGTGGAATACATGATCCCCTAGTGTGAGAATGTTCAAATTTGTGGTGCTTTGAGGATAACGTCAAAATGGAAGTATAGGATTGCACGATATTGGCATCGTATAAAAGAATGGATACCGACTAATTTGACACTGAAACATATCTGACAACGTTTCCAGCTTCCTACTATATGCGTTCATGCCACTTGCCGCTCCATCCAGTTGACATAAACCGTTGACAGTGCTAAAGTATGTAGCGTGAATTCACTTTGTTGGCTGCTTCATCCGATTGACTTATACCCTGAACAACACACGTATGCTAACGATTCAAATTCACAACGAGTTACGCGTAGTCTGTGGATCCAAAAACGCCTTTATCAATATCCAACGGCAGAGAAGATAATCTATCTTCGAAACGGTTAATGAGAAGGCGCTCGTGAAAACTGGATTTAATACGATACTAATTGAATCAATGTTCATGAAAATTAACTATCTCACCTCGAATGTGAAAAATTCTTAGAAATTGAATAAAGAATGTGGCCGTACAACAAATCTGACAACTAGGCACCCCTCAGTAATGGGGAACGATGAAACGGAATTGAGCTCACGCAAACACATGGCGATTGGTTGGGTCGGAGCAAAATGATTGTTCACGCATCGATAAATGGTAAGCATTATAAGCTACTCAAGAAATAATACGGAAGAAGGATGTCTTATTTTGACATTTAGAAATGTACAGGGCCCAGGCTGAATAAGACTAAGGGAAACGGTTACAGTAGCTGGCGTAAGAATAAAATTGGTAAATACTGTTTATTCTTAGTGAAAATAGTGAAACATAGGGCCACCCTGCAACACTGATCAAACCAAGCACAGCAATCTCAAAATGATGCAACAGACCTTAACAAGATCAACAGGGGGGAAATTTTATCTGAAGCGTTCGGGATGAATATTAGTTATCATCTTAATTTTTTAAATTCCATGTTGATTGGAATATTTCTCTATATCGCAATAGATAATTGGAATTCTAAAGATCAAGCGGTAACTAGCTGAAAATAATACCTTTCGGTGAACGACAGGCAACTTGAAGTAATTCGTCTCCGCATGGTGTGTAGCATTAACGCCAAGCGATTTCAGTAGAGTTAGAAATGATGTGGTATGGTGAACAGAATTAATTTCTGAATATCCCCAGCGATACAATGCGATATGAAACCATTTTATGCGCCGTTCCATATACTCCAAAAGTGGAAACGACCAAATGACAGTGTCACCGCTACCTTTTCCGAGAACATCATTCAGTCAGCCAATGTCTATTTTAAATTGCGCAAAAAGACAAGAAAACTGAAAACATAGTCAGACATGTTTCACTGTCAAATATGTCGGTATTCATTCTTTTATACGATGCCAATATCGTACAATCCTATACTCCCATTTCGACGATATCCTCAAAGCGCCAAAAATTTGAACTTTCTGAGACTAGGGGGTCATGTATTCCACCTCAAAAATAGCAATTAACGTATTTACGTGACTTGAAACATGGGCTAGCGCCTAAGTGGAGTTAGTTCCTCAAAGATGGTGGAAAGGTTTTTCATTTTTGTGCGTATATGCACTAAATTAACACTTCCTCAGGTATACGCAGCAATACCAGACGCGAAATAAAAATACCTATAAGCACGGAGACCGAATATATATTATGCCATAATTCCAAGTGGTCTCGATCAGCCCCAAACGACACCGATACGGGAAAAATCTAGGAAGGCTAAGGATCCAACCGCCAGCGCGCGATTCGAAAAGGGCAAGTAATTACTGCGTGGATATTTAATTTGAA
>JTDE01007259.1:18027-29834 GCA_014338405.1 Paragonimus skrjabini miyazakii | reverse complement strand
AAACTATCCTGCTAGTATTGTGACCGTTGTCATTGTTGATATTATTTGATCGCATGTCTGCATTTTCTAGTTTGTTCGACCTCCCAAGGTCACAATTGACATTCGCAACTTCCGGTCGCTAGCTACTGGTTTGTCGCGCTTTGCTTCTGTCGTGCTTTGTTTACAGCTTACTTTACCGGTCTACCTGCAATATACGTCGTTGTCCACTAACTGGTTTTCTGGTTTAATTATTGTGGAGAACAGGCACGGTTCTAAATAGAAGCGTTCTAGTCCTCTACAATCAAGAAAAGAGCAAGCATTCGTTGTGTGCAATTTGTTGCACGACTGAAGAAAGTGGCACTGAGTTCGTATTAAGCCTTTCATTGCAGGCGTACACAGAAGCATGCGTACAGAACCTGGGATGCATTACGTGCTCCTTCTGCTGCTGAAGCTTATTGCTTGATTATTAGACTATTGTGAAGATAGGCCCGAGTGTTAGGCATCTGCCGCAAGTAAATGAGCATTACTCATGGGCGAAGGTGGTTTGGAGTTCACGTGTTATAATTCGGTCGTGCAAACTGTGAGTTCAATGACGCAGTGGTCAACACGGTTGTTTCCTGCAGGCGTGGCGAGAGTTTTAATACCGGTCGTAAGAAAGATATGCACTACTAGCGAGCTCTAGAGTAAAATTTGATGGTTTTCGAAAGGGACCGACTGGAAAGCTCTGTATTGAGATCACCTTGGATGTCTTCAAAATCGTGAACTGTGTTCGACGTCATAATCGCCTTACAAGTGCAACCATGCCCGTTTACATTACCTTGTGAATGTAAATGTATAACAAACCATTGACACCGAGGTTAGTGTGTTGGCGAGGGTGTTCCAGTCTTACTTGTGACTGTATAATGAATCCGCGCCATCTCTACTGCTGTAGGCTACACTCATTAGGATAAGAATGTTTTAGCCATTACCGTTGGGACGGCCGCCCCGCCAGTCTGACCCTTGTTGGTATTCTGTAGGCCGACTGGAGTTTCCGTCGCCATTCGTCCTCTCTGACGGTTCTGTCACGTCCAACTCCCTACTGCCTTCAACTGTTGCGTGGAAGTTGGCTTATGAATGCCGTCAGTGGCATGCTTTTAGTTGTGACAAGGTGTTCTCCACCTTATGTCACACCTACGGCAGCTGATTCACTGTATCATGTGTCCAACTGTACATTACCACCTAGGCACCGGTTGCTTTATGTTATGAAGTTTTTCGATGCCCAACAGGTGTCCAAGTCGTAGGTTACGGTAGTTTCGCAACCGACGTATCATTCATGCTGGCCAAGCATCTCGTTTTCTCGCACTCGCTTCTATTTCACCATCTGGTTCATGGTAGAAGGCGGAGATACGTAATGATGATAAATGTATATTGTGTAACTTTGGAATACACAAAAGTCGATGGTATATGCACCAGAGCTCCAGTATCCCACCTGGAAGAAGATTTCCACCGCTGCACCACTTTGAGGTGGGTTTGGATTTACAGCGCCCCCCCACTCTGTAACGAAACATATGGAACTGATGAGTGTGGTGAAACGGAACGGGCGGGGAGAAACGAAATGAATGCATGAGTTGCGTTGAGTAACATGGCATGCGGGAGGTAATGCAACCAAGCGATGACATTGCAAACTACATAGTGAACGCTTAAATGAAAGCAAGCAGAGCAAACTGTTATGCGCAAAACGTAAAATTCATTGACAAAAGCGACAGTTAAAAATGTCTCGAAAAGTTGGGTGTCCTGCACATTGCTCAAGCCAACAACAGCAACAGTGGTCACACTGAACTCAATCGGTTACGTCCTCACCATCCAAGGTACCTTGACCACAACCCGAACAGTGTTCGTCGCCCACGGGCGGAATGTGTTTTCTACGGTCGCCATGCTTAATCATTCTAGTGATATACATGAGCGATGAGGCGGTACGAATACGGCGTACGTGGACACTTTTAGCAAACTCCGTATCGTTTATAGTGGTCAGCTGCTTCCCGACGCCTACTGCGGCATGCATTGGTTTCTACGTTTTGATTGACAACCCAACGTGGACGGTCGACTTACCCCAAGTTCAGTAGGTGGATGGCTAAGAACCCCCAGGTCAAAGCCACCTGACGACCCTACCAAACATTTTCGCCGGATGTAACCAAATCCAAAAATTGTTTGAGCGCGCTCATTGTCTAGTAGTACTTCTCACCTGGCATGCTGCACACAACCTCACAAATGTTTGAAGTAAGGTTCCTAGTCTCTATCAGTTTGTTCGCTTCACTTTTAACCGTCTCCTTAATGAAACATTCGGAGCGTGCACCGTCAACTCTCTATCTTTCGGAATAGTCTGGTAACAGCCAACGACTGCTTTGCAGTAAATCGTTTGCCTTCAGTAAACCATTATGGCAACATCACACAAGGTATCTGCACGGAAGTTCCCAGTTGTAGAAGAGCGAACACGTGCACGACCCATTACCTTCCAGACTAACTACGTGCTTATCAACGAAGTTCACTTCCCCCGGTTGCAATTTTGAAACGCAAACGGCTTTATTCCAGCTTTTTCCAGCTATCTCGAGTGCGTGCGGAGTTAGTTGTTCGTACGCACCGGTGCCACCCATAAAACATCCCGAACGTTGATCCCTTACTATAGGAATAGCAACCGTCTTCCTGAATTTTATTTCTGGGCACTCATTGCGGTTACATATTTCTTTCAAGCAGTCAAACATTGTAGACCTTGGTGACAGGTTGCCTTCTATATACCTATTAGCCGCCTTCACCCGATTATTCTTTCCTTTCCCACCGTGTACAATACCACGTCTTGCACACGTAATCCAATGTTCTTTCGCAGGCAGCAGGCGAGTTTGCGGAGACTCACCAAGCTCCCCGTTGTGATTAATAATATTGCTAACTATGCCATTGATCTTCTCTTTGGACCTGCAACACAGCAGGTCGCTCATTTCCTCACCCAGAAATTTCCTTTCCTTCGAAGAGATTCCCTTCAACTGCCTGCATCTGTCAACCATATTCTGTTTCATATGAAGTGAACAAAACGAAATCTTAGCATTTGGAAAATGCTCCTATAAACATTCCAGTTATGCAGGATGCCTGTCTACTACAATCGTCCAAATGTCCCTTGTTGTCATCAGCTGAATAAAGCTGTCCAACATGAACTTATAACAAAAACCCGTTAGCAGTCTTGTCAACCCTGACCGGTACTGACGACCGGATTGGGAAATTTGCGTTACCACTGTTTCCCAATTGATTCCAGTAATCAGGACAGCATTGCCAGCTCAAGCAGCTAGCCCAACTCAGATACTACAGGCTTTAACGACGTTGCGTTCGAGGTCACCCTCGATTACCCCCACTAGACGATGTACTATCCTCTCAGGGTATCGTGTACCTCATCAACCGCTACCGAACGTTAAGCCCCATTACTGCTGATATTGTCAACAATTTGGCGAGAACACCGACGATGCTGATAGCCTCGTACTTTTGGTCCCTTCAGTAAACAGGGTGGTCAAATCCTCATGGCTACCGACGTAGCTCGTCCGCCTGGTCGTCTGTTCTTTCTGATAAAACACGAGCCGTGGGTCCGCTACCCTATCGACACAGGCGGTAAGGTCAGCGTGATCGCACCCGAAGCCCACGACTTGAACAAACTGGTCACTTCTATCCTTCATACGGCCAGTGGAAGCACCATTAAAGTGCTTGGTCAGCGCTTTCGCGCACTTAAATTGGGTCCTAATAGGCCCTTTCGCTGGATCTTTACGATCGTCAACGTCCAAATGGCTATAATCGACATCGATATTCTCCAGCACTCCGGACATTTGGTAGGCTCCAGTTGACACCATCTAATAAACCAAACGATAACGCTTACCGTTATGGGAAGTTTGACCGACAATATGTCAATCAGTCCGATGTATCGAGGCTCTACGAAATTAATTTCTTTTGAACTTCAAGCTGAAAAGTATCCGACCGTCTTTCGACAGTCTCAATCTCTACCTGTCGCCACAAGTTCCACGAGGCACCACATAGTCACGGCGAGTCCGCCCGTATTTGTCAAAGCTCGCAGGTTAGCAACGGACAAGCTAAAACTAGCTGGTGCTGAATTTGAATACATGCTTGACCTCGGAATTATCCATCCGTCCAGCAGCCCCCAGACCTCACCACTTCACATGGTCCCCGGAACGTCGGACGATTGGCGCCCTCGTAGAAGTTGTCATTCACTTAACAACGCCATGGTACCTGACAGATATCCAAACTCGCATGAACAGGACATCGCGGCTAGCCTAAATGAGACCCGTGTGTTTTCGAAAATCGATCTGGTACGCGTCCACCCCCAGATGCCCGTATCAGTGGAGGATGTCGTGAAGACAGCCATCATCACACCTTTCGGTTTATTCAAATTCCCACGTATGCCGTTTGGTTTACAGAACGCCGCACAGACGTTTCAGCGTTTTATCGACGACGGCACACGAGGCCTGGATTTCGTCTACACTTACATTGACGATTCACTAGTTGCAGGCGCCTCTGCAACAGCTCTTCGGCAGATTAGCAACTTATGGGGTGAATAATAATGCAGACATATGCGTTTTTGCCAGCCAGCAATAGAGTTCCTAGGACACCACGTTGATCAAAACGGTATTTAACCGTTGATCGATGGGGTGGGAGTATTTCGCGACTTTCCCTGTCCTACAACTCTCGCTGCCATCCGTCGATTTCACGGAATGGTTAACTATGGTAGACGGTTTATTTCACATTGTGCTCAGCTTATGCAACCTACAAACAATTTACTCCGTGGCCGTGTCACTGGAGACCTAGTGTTATCAGCGACAGCCATCGAATCGTTCGATCTAACTAAGGATGCATTAGCAACCGCCGCCATTATACATCAGTTCATTTCAGCCGGGGAAATCGGTATGTCTGTTGACGTGTCAGATACCGCGGTCGGTGCCGCACTTCAACAGTTCGTCGACTGACTCTGGAAACCGCACGCCTTCTTTTCCAGTCGTTTGGTTTCCATTGAAACAAGTCATAACACGTTCGGTCGTGAGTTGTTAGCAATAAACCTGGCCATTCGTCACTTTCGCCATGTCCTCAAAGGAAACCAGTTTGTGATTACAACCGACCACCAACCGTTGGTTTTTACCTTCCGCAGTAGGTCCGAGAGATATTCGTCCCGCAATGTTCGACATTTGGACTTCTCATCTTAATTTACATAAGATATACGCCGTGCCTCTGTCTGCGTTGAAGATGTGGCTGATGCTTTACCCTGCGTGTTGGTCGCGACTCAAGCAACGTAAACGTCATGACCAACGTGCAACGTTCGAAAACTGATTTTTGCGCTTTCCGCCGACAGTCGGCTCTACATCTGACTGACCAGCCTTTGCCAGCACCTGCAGTCACTATAACTTACGATAATTCCACTGGATCTCCAGATCCAGCCGGCGCGCACTTGCGTTCATTATTTGCTCGTTTTTGCATCATGTGGTGACCATACATCTGGCAAAGTGCTCGTTTTGAATGCTTAACGTAGCCTTCCCAGGTCACAGTATGTGTACGAGCCGGATCGAAATCCTCCTCAACAAAGTGAACGCAATGATGAACGACCCGGAGCCCACGTAGTTCAAACAACTTCACCGTTTCGACGGATGGTTAATTTTTGTCGCCGTTTCATTCCTAATTGTGCACATTTGGCGCAACCACTCAATGACCTGTTCAGAGACGAGGTTTGCTCATTTTTACTTACAACGACCGCACGAAGACCTTCATTAGTTTAAAGACAGCTATCGCGGATATAACATCGCTGTCACATCACTATAGGTCTACTCCTTTGGTGCTAGCTGTGGGCACACCAAACGTGACTGTATGAACGGTTTTGCAACAACAACTCGGTGGTGATTGATGTCACTAGCCATTTTCTCTAAACGTTTCCAACCAACTGACTCGTGGTATAGTGATTTCGGAAAGAAACTGCTAGCGGCATATCTCCGCATCCGCCAGGTTTGACCTGGCCATGGAGGCAGGGACTTCATCGTCTTCACAGAATTTAAGCCGTTAACGTACGCTCTGAGCTCAACAACCGACAGGTACTTCCCTATAGAGAACCGACACCTGGATCATATCGTTCAGTTTACGACCAATATCCGTCACATTTCGGGTATTGCGAACCTAGTTGCCGATGCTCTCTCGCGCAACAATGCTACAGCGAGCATGGCAGACAGCCTGGCCGATCTGGCAGCGACTGCAGCTTTACAGCACAACAACCCAGAGGCAGAACAACTTCGTAAGTCCAGTTCCCCGAAGTTAGACAGCGTTCCCATGAAATCATCTGAAGGGATGTTTATTTGTGACAACAAGGCATCCCTCGCCCAGTTATTCCACTGACTTTCCGCTACCGAATTTTTTACACGTTGCACGCCATGTCTCACCCAGGCATGCGTTCACCATTCAAAATGGTCACTGCACAGTATCCATCGCGATGTCTGCACACGAGCCGGAACGCGTGCACACTGCCAACGGTCTAAAGTTCATCGTCACACGAGTGCTCCAGTGAAGACTTATGCGGCTTCTGATGACCGTCTCTATCATGTGCATGCAGACACTAAAACTTTGCCACCCTCGAATGGATGTACGTACACCTTGACATATGTAGATTTGCGCGTTGGCCAGAAACTATGCCAATTCCGAACTGTTTGTCGGAAACCATCGCATGGGCATTCTTGGAACGTTAGGTTGCCCAGGTTCGTTGCTCCGCAGTAGTGGTCACTGATCGCGGATCACACTTTGACTTAACCTTCACGTCATTTCTAAGCACACTATCTCGTAGTCGAATTCGCACAACAGCTCACCATCCAGCTGCCAACGGTTTGGTTGAACGTTTTCATCGGCATTTGAAAAGTTTATTATCCGCTAGCACCAACCCTTCCTGGCACGAGGTTCTGCCGTTAATCTTGTTAGGTATTCGAGACGTGCTGAAGTTTGGCCTGCATACCACCCCCGGCCAGTTAGTCTATGGATGCTGCTTAATTTTACCCGTAGAGCTGGTTGCCCCAAAACGCAGCGGGACCCATCAACTTCGCGGATTACAGTGAGCGGCTAACCTAACACATGAGAAGACTCAGACCACTCCAACAAGGAAAAAACGACACCAACATACGTAGATCCCCGTCTTTCAACTCGTTCTCACGTTTCGGTGCGTTCAGTTATTCCTGGACGTCCTTTACACCCGTCGTATATAGGTCCATTCCGCGAACTCACGCATTATGATAAAACTAAAGCTAGTGTTTATAGGTATACTTGATGTAAAATTTCATTCGTGGCCGGCACCATCCTTAATAGCTAGCACCATGTCTGACATCTGTACAAAATCGGTTTCGGTTCAGACTCCGCTTGCCTCGACGAAGCCAAGTCAACAGAACGGAAGTGGTTGAGAGTTGCAAAAGCCAGTGAGATTTGCAGAATATTTGAGTGTCCACTGCAGCTAGTTTTTGTTGTTGTGGCGGTTGCTTACCCAGTAGATTTCAGATGGTTTCACCCACAGCGAACTTTGTCAACGGGATGGTTCTTTTGAAAAGCCTAACTATTTTAGACGCAATGGAGGCAGAAACCTGGTGAGGTTATCGTTTTCTAATAACAAGTATTGCATATTCTAGATACAGAGAATTAACCCCTCATCATCTGTATGGGACATTGAGGCCACGTACCGTGAAAGGTTGCCGGAAATCTCGAAACTTCGCAAGGACCGCCTACTATGAACGCGAACAAGGCTATGAACCTACCAGTTCGATTACAACTAGCCTATCCCCACGTCCCCTGCTTGACTATGATTAACAACATTGTCAAAGTCAACACTGGTTGTCTTCTAGGAGGAGATCTGTAGCGGCCCTGTTTGTGTATTGCTGAATATGTTGCAGCTACGATTGTCATTTTTACTCTGTTTATTTCCAACTCTTGTATTTGCTTGAATATTCGTTCGAACGAGAATACATACCGACAAGTACCGCGCGTACTTGAATGTACGACCCTGTCGCGTGCACTCTTATCGTTTCGCCCTGTTACCGTTTCGTCTCGTTATTCGTTCGCTCTGGCGTTGACCTCGAGGGTCAACAATATACTACTTGTTTACTCGTTGTGTTATTCTCAACCAGTCGTCTTCGGTTCGCTTGACCCTACACGCTCTTCCGGTTTAATCACTAGTCGGCGGCTAGTCCCTAGTCTCTCAAGCCGACCTACGTGTTGGAGCCATTTCTAGCGCTATGGAAGACCTTCCCTCTATTTTCTGTAGTACGTATTAGGTTTTTCCTGTCAACGGCCTTTTTGTGTATTGCATCTGGTAGTCTCATACCTTGGAAGGCGACTCAGTGCGCTGTGTACCAAAATGTCAACTTGGGTGGCCAAGCTGGCTTACAAACCCTTCGACCGGGTACTATACGCTATATACCTTCCGTGCTCGTTGGAGCCCGTGATCACCTCGTGATTCGTATACCTCCGTTAGAAATTGTTAACGGTATGTGCCGATCAAAGATGTCCATACACCAAACGGATGGTGTAAGCCAGACGGGCGGTACGTTGGCCGGAATCTCATATACGCCCGTTCCGGTTAATAAAGCTCTTCCGTAAAAGGGCAACACGCGCAGCATGAAATTTTGGGATACTTTACAAGACACAGGATTGCTAACTGTGAATTCATCACTCCAATAGTATATGCTGACAGATCATTAGTAATATATTACCGCTTACTTGCCAGCAGAGCGTATCTCGAAGTTGGCTTTAACATGAACGATCGTTCTCCAATCCACAGTGTTACGCCGGAATTCCATTTACCAGGAACGCGGAAAAATGATATGAACAGGTGCCAGTTTTCCATCAAACCCGGGAAAAGTTCACTTGAACGGCCGCATTTTCTGATTGGTTGATGGATAAATCCGTTGTCAAATTAATTGATACCTGAAGATGCGCACGTATCAACAGTTATATATTGTTTGATTTGGAAGTGTCTATATCTATATAGCAAAAGGAATAAACGTACCGATTTATATATATATATATATGTCCATATGTACACGTGGTTATGTGGACATATGGAGTAGATATGTATATTTATTGCCTCACCACATATAATTCCATATTCATGAGTACATATATATAGCATTCATATTTCGAGATGACTTTATGGACTTCAATACATATCTGTCCACATATGTGAGCTGCTGGGCGCGCTAACGTCTGTGTATCCCCAAGTGTAACTCCAGAGCACGTGTAACTGATAAATACAAACACTATTTTACGGGGAAAACGGAAATGTATCTTATTTTATATATTTTACAACAATATTATTTCCCCCATTTTACCCAAACTAGACATGGATTCCATTCCATTAAGTTTTCGGAAAATTCTGTACGAAAGTAAACCGACTGTCGACACGAACAACGGTGAAACAATAGCACCAATAGGAGCTCCTTCCGATTGGTCCGCAAACAGCGAACGAAAGCTATCAATGAAAACACGGACAAAGCGGGCCCCAGTTAAACGATGCATTTAGCCCCTAGACGCTTCAAAAATTCACATGAGGAACTGGTTAGCATTTACATAAACTCGTCAGCCTTGTGGTCACATGGGTGAGCAAAGAAATATTCAAATCACACACCGATCGATATCGCAGTGTCGACTAGAGATATCCAAGTTCTGTCAGCGGAATAGTGTTATTTGTGTCAGGTCTGCCCTACCACTGACACGCAGCTTGAAGGGGACAGCCTTGTTGTGTATGTTCATTGAAAATAACAAATGTGCCATACCAATCCCTCCCCTTGCACGGTTATTCTCTGAAGAATCTCCATTGTGTTCGAACGACGGAAGGATCTGTGAGATTCTAATTGGGATGACGATGCTACCAGGCGTGCCGTGGACGAACATGTGGATGAATGAATCACCTTTGGTGTTAATGTAGGACAAACGGGGGCAATTGTGTAGTTCGCCGGTATGGTGTTTCAAGGCCGAAACGAGTTGAAAACGGCCAGTTAGGCGCGAAAAGATATTTTTCAAATTTTTCATGAAATATTGAACTGCATATTACGGGACAAATATATAGATTTTACCGAGTATACTAGTGGTGTTGCAATGGAAAATATCAGGCGTACCTAAAAATTGCCCATATTCGCACTTTTGTTGAAAAAAATGTGTCGCCATTTTTTTCTTCGGTAAAAGCATAATGTTGGCTTTCCTAATCGATTTTACGTTCTGGAACTGCTTCCATTGACATTTTCGTAGTGGAAAACACCTTTCCATCTTGTAGAAAGGCTCAATTTCCCGCGGTTTTGGAGATATAATAGAACTTTCAATTTTCGACCACGTTGTGTTCACAACGCATTGTACACGAAATGTCACAGTAATTCCTAATGAAAACGATGTTGCCACGGTTGTTGCTTAGTTACACATCAGAATTATATATTCAGCCTGTTTCCCCGATAGTATTTCCGATGGAAAACGGTCTACGTTATCACCTGATTGTTTCTACCTATGGTGTGGTGTAAACATGCATAACACGTCCCACCCTATCATTGAAAACGTGCGTTTTGTTTTGTTTATTGCTTATTGATCATGCTTTAACGTAGCTGGCCATATTTTCGCGAGTCAATGCTCACTTATCCGATGGATGATGGCCAACTTTGATGCTCGTTATTTATCTGATGAAAACGTTGATTCCCCTCTATCTTCGAGCCATGGATGTTTATGATTCCGATGACTGTTGGTCTATGTTTTCGTCGGCTGCCAGTATGTTATCCTATTTTCTGGCCGCCATATACCCCCTGTTAGATCCCGGTATTCCACACCTGGGGCTCGACATCTGTCAGACCACGGGTCATCACTGTGGCCTGTTGTTGGTGACATTTCAGCGCCGGACGAGTGCACTCTCCAAAGAAGGTAAATTGTTTAGCGTGTTTGTACTTCATGCTTAGAACTCGGAGTTGCAGCCCTGATGCTAATGATGTGTGTGATGATGAGATTGTCGTAGTAACTGCGGTGGGTTCAAAATCTGGATGTGGTGCTATGAATACTGTCTGCAGGTAATTCCCTTTAACTGTACTGCATTTTGCAGAACTCGATTTAGGTCACGATTTTGCTACATTGGTCGTTCAAAAACAGCATAAAACTCACAATCACAACGTTGTAAATAAGTTTCAAAACAGTCGTTAATTTTCATTGTCGCATACTCCTGGCACTGAGTATGGTGTGTCAAAGCAAACGGTGACATGAGTTTCAGGAGCAACGGTCCTGTTACGACCGAATTGGTGGAATTCGCCAAAAAGATGGAACACATTCCATCGTCGAAATTGATGAATCACTGTTCATGAAATGAAGGTACCACCGTGGGCTTCACTTCCCGAAGGCATGGGTAATAGATGGCATTGAAAGGGAGACGCGAAAGGCGTTCATGGCGGTCTACCCTGGGAACAGACGGAATACGGCTACCTTATTGCCCATCATCCGGAGACATGTCAGGGTAAGCCTGTTACATTTTTTCATTCATTTGTTTCCAGTCGAACACCATCATCATAACGGACGAATGGAGAGCCTATAGAGCTCCGGATGGAATAGCTCATTACGAGCATTGGACGATCAACCATTCAGAAAATTTTGTGGATCCTGACAGTAGTGTGATTCACACACAGAACAGAAAACCTTTGGTCCTTTGCCAAGAAGCATTTTCGTTCTATAGCTGGATAAAACGCACGGCAGTTCCAGTCACATGTTCAGGAGATTATTTGGCGAAATCGAAATCCTGAAACCGTGATTGGCAAACTGCTGTTCACCTT
>JTDE01007259.1:4243-16929 GCA_014338405.1 Paragonimus skrjabini miyazakii | reverse complement strand
ACATTTTTTTCAACAAAAGTGCGAATATGGGCAATTTTTAGGTACGCCTGATATTTTCCATTGCAACACCACTAGTATACTCGGTAAAATCTATATATTTGTCCCGTAATATGCAGTTCAATATTTCATGAAAAATTTGAAAAATATCTTTTCGCGCCTAACTGGCCGTTTTCAACTCGTTTCGGCCTTGAAACACCATACCGGCGAACTACACAATTGCCTTAACGGGAGAGAAGGTTTAAAGAGAATGGCAAAAATGTGGACTGGAAGATTGCGTGAAAATGATTGGAGGCAACCGGATTGAGTTAAATACCGGATTAGATCTTCCGAGGACGACTGTGGCACGAGCCTTCTGGGACGTGCCCTTACACATAAACCCAATAGGGACCGTTTTCAAAAGGATAACCCGTGATGTGTCAGCCCTTTTCTAACCACTCAAACCATATAAAAATACGGGACGCTGTGAACCCCATAATGGACCATGCGATTTAAACTCACGCCGACGGTTGCTGTTCTGCTGGCTGCGCTGCCGGCCTTTGTAAAATATACCCAGAACTCTAGTCAATCTTCAGACACCATATAATAACAGGTCACCCGGTTGACCCACTTAAACCATCTAAATATTATTACGCGCTCAGAGCCCGAAGCTACTGGACTTTAGCAAAGCCATGCTGATTAGAACTCACCAGCCGGCGCTCTGTGCACAAAAGCGGTTGGAGCAACCCATAGGGTTGCCCTGGCAGTGATTACATAATACGTTGTGTGACTGTATGCGCGTTGATACCGCGTCTATCTCTATTCATGTGTAATGTAGAACAGACATGCTTCACGGTCGCGGCTGATGAGGGTAAACGAAATGTTAACATATCGTAACCTATGTCTTCTTCCTGCATTGATGTTATTTGCGGGGACCTAGTGTTTCAAACACATACGAGCTAGATATCTGGCTAAGAATTTATTTACATCCAAACCAAAGGTAACGCAGAGGATCATCGCCTGACCGACTCACCTTGAAGAAGTCCGTTTCGTTATTCAATGCATATTCGATGGATGTGCATACAGATGAAGCCGACGCTTGTTGGTGTCTGCTTCGAATGTGGCATTGGGTGGCAGTGCGGTCGACAACTCACAGATATTGTAGAGCACAAAACAAAAAGTTAGAAGCAATCTGTGTGCAGGTTGCTCAGACGTTGCTTTGTAGATAGGGATATGGTTGTTCATACGTACTACTACACACCGGCACGTTTTACACGGTCAGACTAACCTAAAGTACATACCTGAGCAACGTGACTAAGTTATCGTGCATCGGCGGTAATAACTGGTCTGGCCATCGACACTGTCGAATGTGACTATCTCGGACGGTAGGACATTCCAGGACATGCAAACACGAGCTGCAAAAGATGACTTCCTAGGGTTATTGTGACTATTATGACATATCAGTTTCTGCTTATGACCGCATATAGATGCCATGGAGCAAAATGAAAAACGGAGTGGGTAAGTGCGGGTATGCATTAGTTTGCGCATGAAAATTAGGTCATCACGAAGGCGATTGTGTTCTAGAAGAAACCATCCATGCGATGGCAAACACTAGAGTATAAGAAAGAGAAGATAACCCTCGGAATCGCTTTGTAGCACATAGGTGGAGGGCTTCTCTGCAAAGAATGTCGCTACGCAGGTATGGAGAGAAAGCTGGAGTTTTTGGACCAAGGGAAGGGCGCACAGAGGAATCGTGAACTGGAGTAAACAATACATGGCCAGTACGCCCAAGTGCTCTAAGCGGTAAGCCTAGATGGAGCCTGAAGAGTAAAACGAGCTAATGGCTTTTGATAGAACAGGACGGGTTAGTCGAAATGATCGGAATAAGTGCCTAGACAGTGGCCAAGTCACTCAGATGGTAGGCGCGACAAACAACGTGCCGAAGATGAAAGACCCTGTATTTGAATGAATCGAAGGGGAATATTGCGGTTACAAACCTAGAACTGAGAGCGTAAAGATGGAGCGAGTGTCAACAAAATTAATGCGATGTCATATATTGATATCACACGCATACAACAGATGGTTAGAATGTGGGGTCCATAGAAAGTGGAAATGAATAGAATGAAGAAAGGAACCTGGCGGTGTCCTCAAAGTTTCCGAACAAGGGGCTGGTGATGTGCTGTTGCCATATATAGGAGATTGTCGACCGGACGTATAACGGTTGACCCAATAGAGGAGAGAGGGTTCAAAACCGGAGTAATAATATCCGCGAGGGACAAGTAAATGAGGAATTATGTCGGGGGCTTTAGGCGAGTCTAAGTAAATAACATCGACTCCCAAACCGAGTTTGGTGGCCTGTATCTAGTCATCTACGGCACGATGAGGTGTGACACATGAATGACCGCATCAAAAACCGTGCTGTGAATAGTGAGTATGTCTGTTGGCATTTAAATGAGTACGAATTGCGTCTTCTACGGAGCCTTCCAACACCTTCAGCACGATGGGAGAAAACTTCCAATCGGATGGAATTTCGATGGATCTGAGCGTCATCCACCGTGAGAGAGAATTTCCAATCAGTAGGCATCTGATTAACTACTAGGGAATGCACGAAAGTTCAAACGGAATAGGAGCGGCAAGTAGAATGCACGTCTTATTGAACGTCAGTGGGATTTCACCGGCTTCCACGGAATTGTTAGCGTTAAAATTCCTCAATGTGTCAATGATAAAAGAGAAAAAAATAGTGGCATGCGAAGGAGAAATACGGCTTGAGAAAGGAGGTAAAGGAATAACTCCCAGGTCGGAAGTGACGATCACACTGCAATGTGAATTGACAGCTTCAGTTGCTTCAAGATTACCCGTCGTAACACGTCTATTATATAATAATATATATTTCTCACTGCATTCATGAGTCAAGCTTGAATGCACGCAGCCGGCAGAGATAACTACAGGTACTAAAAAGCAGTAAACATGTGAGGGTTACGTCTTCAGTATGAGCCTTGTTCATGGAGAAAGTAGTGCGATAAGTGGACTGATGGCTATTAATAGAAATAGGGTTTAGGGGACTTCGAAAAGCTTTCTTGTTCTTTCTGAGGAAGATGTTACGGACGTTCCCAAGAATCTTATAAGTCATAGATTGAGGTTGGAGGTGAGCAGTATGTCTTCTACATGCGGTGCTCCTGCTAAATTGCCCGCTTAGTGCTCACGTAAAGACTGCAATGCAGACTTTGAATTAGTCAGATGTTTGTAAAATGGTACAATTGAAGTATGGAAAAACCGGAAACACAGAGTCAGTGCGGTTCAGTTGAACTGGAGGCTGAATAAGAAATCAGGGGGTGTTATCGAGGAAAAGGTTGAAAGAAGAATAATCTGTCCGAAAGTGGTTTCGTTTGACAGGTCCAGCAGGCAGTGAGAAGTAGGATTCAGCGATGAAGTGGTAAAGTACAAAGGTGTGGTCACTCAATTTTGGTGGAGAACTTCCGAAGAAAGGCAGCATAAGTGAGTCATCGTTAAAAATTAGGTCGAGGAGGAAAAACAACCGTCCACTCCTCAACAGGTTGGAAAGCACTCACGCTGTGTGAAGCTGAGCCCTCGAATCAGACCGGCAAGCGCGAATATAGTGGAGTAAAAGTTCTCCGTGCGAAAAAGATCGAGATCTAATGAATGGAGATTGAAATAGCCTAAAATAAAAGTATTTGTGAAGTGCATCTGTGTTCATTTCAGTTGGTTTGAAGTCACAAAACTTGGCGGTTATTGTAAAATATTATGCACTTTCTCCCGCACAAAGATCGGTGGTTCTTCGCGTGCTGCAACAGTTTGAGAGGGCGAAATCTTCACACGTAGTGAAAGTATACTGAAAAACATTCAACCGAAATACGACGTATATGGGCTGTCGGCTGATGTGGCTCATCGACATACTGTAAAAACAGGGTCACCATCGCATTGATCTTCTGAGAAAACACCCACCTGCCTCATTCACCTGACACGGACGAACCATTGTTATGGTAGCAAATAACTTTCCGCTGAAAGATGGCCGGACAGAAAATACATAATGGAAGAAAAAAAACTTTGAGAAGAAAAAGAAATAACAGAGGGAGGATGAGAGGACAATGAAGACAATGACTTTCACTCCGGAAGAGAAGAACCCACCGAAGCCAACACTTGACCTGGGGACTATCAGGGTCAGAAGCCGGTTGGCTCATGACCAATGTTTATTGTTCATTAGTAGGAGGCAGGAGGCTTAGACTGCTTGGGACTCTTCGCTCAGCATCTGGACACCTGAATGGGTAGGCGTCAAGTAACATTTTTCTTTTAGCACGCCGCCGCGTGCGCACTGAGAAGCCGCCTGAAGGTTACACCACTGAGCGCCAGCACAACATGCGGTAGCAACGCATTCCAGCCATTGACGGTCCGTCAAGACAGGCGGGATACAGAGTAAAGCCGTCCTGACCGCCGCTTGAGAGTAATGAGGGGATGACCCCAGAATCTGTAGTTATCTTGGAGTTGGAAATCTACTTTGAGCTCCTACTCCACGTGACCATGTTTTATGACACATTACAGTAAGATCACTACAGGGTTACCGGTAACTCCGGGGGATATGTTCAGATACTCCGTCCGATGGTCACAGGACAAGCTCCTCAGCCAACAACTATACTCGTGGCTGCCTTCTGCGCTCTTTCAGGCTGAGACACCTCACACTGTGTATAGACTGACACGGATGTGTGGCCGCATTCCAAACTCGGGTGAACATGAGTCAAACATAAAGAAAATATTTCCTCAACATCTTAGCAAAAGAGAGGCTGATTGCCTCAAGCACCGTTCTAGCTTTAACACAGACACCAGCATACGGAGACTTCGTTCGCCATTACACTTCTTTAGCAAGCGTCTACCAACGTCATGCGCCCCGACATCCCTACGGCGCGAAGAGAAATATCTTCGCTGATTTAGAGATAGGCCTTATTTGAATGTCCACCTTGACATTATCTTCAAGTCCTGTTACAACATTTCATTGTCCTCGCTCAAAGAGATGGTCCCCCGTCCTTCCGTGTCGTTATCGAAGACAAATACAGGCCACTGCAACTCGTCCAGTGGATCGTTGAAGAAGTTAAAACAGCAGCCCGAGCACTGATCTTTGTGAAACACCTCTAGGGGCGGACAGCCGGTCTGTTAAGTGTAAACTCACCCTGACAGCGACCGGCCTACCACAAAGGAAGTCTGCTATACAGCCTATTAAAGGGGGACTGACAGCGTATGCTACCAAGTGGGTGAACAAATGGTTGTGTGAAGCCTTGTCAAGAGTCTTGCTGAAGTCAAGAAGAATCGCCTCCATTGTCTTGCCTTCACCCATCGCTTTCTGGCAGGAAAGAGGTTTTTCAAGCAGAATCGTCCTCTCCGGAACACCCGTTGTCTCTCATTGAAATCCCCTGGAGCTGTCTGTCTGTCTTGGGAACAGACCGAAGCTTAGTGCCGAGCAGTTACGTGAGCTTTGTCTCAGTCCTTATCAGCTTAATTTTCATGCTGGTCCATGAGTTCCCGTCTTGGTTTTGATGTGTCGTCTGATTTTCACTCACAGCCTGTATGGTTCTGCTGTCTAATCTGCGGCCAGCCTTTCCTGAAACCGATGAAGCTTTCTCATTTCCACAGTGTCATATTCATCGTGTGCTCCGTTCTGCTAGAGCTGTCCAGATCCATTGTTAGAGCCTCCAAGTCAGTAAGTTCGTTCTCCTGTTTTGTGGCATTAGCATTGTCGGTGAGATCGTTGTTGCACTCAAATGTGGCGCAACAACATTAGGCCACACGACCGCTGAAACTCAGTTCATCGTCTGTGAATACCGTCGTACCCTGTATGCATGCGTCCTGGACCAGTAACCTAGAACCGGAGGTTTTGCTTATCGAGAGATTTTGACACTACTGTTTGAGGGGCATTCTGTCCTCCGTAATTCTTACCGGTTCAAACGAAGTTTCAGGCTTGATAAGGTCCTGGCATTGAACGAACTGTTTTGCTATCGTTTCTCTTCGAACTTTGGATAAATGCGGGAGGAAGATCTTGCGAGTTCTCTTGGGAAGACATGTACAGCGGTACGCTGATGGATTTATATCGGTATCATTAGTGAGTATCTTTTTAATGCTTTTCAAGTGAAGCCTATCCTGCACATTAAATACTAAAGCATTGTCTAAGCAACGCGTCTGTTTGTTTCTGTTGCAATCCTGTTGATGAACATGCTTGCACTTCGAATATTATCCATATTGGGACTTTCAGATGCTTTGAAGATATGAGCTAAGGAGACAAGATTTTCCGTCAGAAAATCAAATGCAACATAGTTTGTCTTTAGTTGGGCAAGCTGAGCTCCCATGTTAGATATCTCACCGAATAAATCCACCAATACTTTGTCCACAATTCCTAGTTTAAAACGGGCGGTGGAGAACACCCGATACCTGCACCAACTTTAACCGTTAGGTCAACTCCGTGGATGTAGAAAAGTCAGTTATCCACCAATAGAACATCGAGAAATCGCAGTCATTTGACAAGAAACCCTTCAAGCAAATGCTTGGATCTAGAAAACGGTCATTTATCTCACACCAGCAGGAGGCCATTTCGGCGCAAACAAAATTCTCGTAACTGTGTGGAACGACCGTTAACGCATACGGACTGTCCAGACAGTTATTTTTTACTACCATCCTCGCTTACTGTTTCGTCAGCTACAGACTTCGCTAACAGTTATCTGTTATCGTCTGTCCATCTTCAGCTTTCAGGTCCCGTCCGCAAAGGTTCCCTATTTTGATACACACATCTAAAACTAGAGGACGCCGCCTTGATCTTGATAAGCTTGGAGTTTAGGGACAACACAAGGTTCACCCCGACAACGTTGAAAATATTTTTCAAGATCGTTGCTGGCGTTCATCACCGCATATGTCTCGTTATAAGCGTGGTAAGTGCAGGCATACCATGACAGTTGTATGAAACAAAGCTTTTTTAGCAACGAGGATGCCGAAATTCTCAAGAAGGATGGAACTCGTTCCATCATGGAAGTCTAACATTCGCTTCATAGTAACAGAATACACTAGAGACATTCGACGGTAACTCTGTCATGATGTATATGTCTTCCATTTTTAGCTAAAGACCATATCAGAAACGGACAAATGGAAAACATTCATGGCTCTTTACGAAATAGCTACTACCAAAAGTGGAACGTTGACAACAGAGAAAACTTTGTCCACTCAGAAAATTAAGTGACTCATATGCAGAACAGAGAAAATATGTGGCTGTTCGCGAAGAATCACTTCCGGGCCATGTCCAAATCAAACGGGCGTCCGTTCCATTCATCTCAATTGGCAGAAAGGAAATCCTGTGTACGTGAGTGTCAATCACACTTTCATCTTACGTCACATATAATTGCTGTACATAATAAAATACACTCTGATGCATTAGCATGCACGCTTGTGAGTCTCAATCACCTAGAGAACGAGGGTGTTAGCTGTGAACAACGTCTGAATGTGCAGTATGTGCTTATATCAGTAATTGTTTTATCTAATTGACTCTTACCACGAAAAGCACTGACAGCAAACGTATACGGAAAATGATTAGGAGCTTTTGTTTGAAGCGTTCGGAAAATTTGTCGATTATTACCATCAGTTCCGTCGAATGACATTTTGGTAGGGATCTCATTTGCATCACGACAGGTAATTAACGTTCTAAATATCAGGTGGTGAGCAGCTGGACATTATACATTACATTGATCGGCAGGCAGCTTGGGTTGATCTGCTTCGGTATAGTGTTTTGTATGAGCATTTCACGACCTCAGACATAATATTCATTTTATACCACCCCATTTGCAACAAAGACGGGAACAGTGATATTATAACATCATTTGCGGGCACTTCTGAGAGTAAAACTTTGTCGACCAATATATACCTGGAATCCTGCAAAAAAGAGGAAAGAATGTGATATTCAATTAGCCAGGGAAGCTGGAAAATTTGTCGTACATGTTTAATTGCCGAATATTCTAGTATTCTCATTATAATACGATGGCAAGACTGTCAACGTCGGTAACTCCAAAGCCCGCAAAATTGGGCATTTTCAGATTGGGGCATCGTGGATTCCATAGGAAAATTGTAATGAAAGCATTCATAATGCCTGAAAAAGTGGTCTAACACACATACTGAGTTGTCTTCGCAACAATGATGGCCAAAGTTTTCATCACGAAGTTAGTATTTGAACACTTTTCCGTGTGTTTGAAATTTTTCATCAATACTATTCAATTACAAGCAATGAATTGTAAGTACTTTGTCCAAAATTTCGATCGTGATATTTTTGAAAATATTTAAAAAACGAGGGTATGAACCAAAATGACCCTTTATCCTTCGGAACGACCCTCCAGACCAATACAGGCGGAAGCCATAAGTGCCCAAAACTTTCCATTACAAATGAACGCCGAGGATGGCAGTCACCATTTATTTCGCGACAGAGAGTTGGGAACCACATACCCGAAGTGAGCCGAATCACAATCAGTGGCGCTCAAAAGCGCGCCAAGCGAGACCTGCGTAGAGACTTTCAATCCGCTAATCAATATTCGAGAAGGTGCAGGTTGAACGACCCTGAGAAATAAAATAATAGATGAGCCGTAAGGAGAAAGGCAAGCATTCGCTGCGTGCGATTAGTTGTACTACCGGAAACGTGTCATCGAGCTTGTATGAAATATCCTGCGGCAGACGTACATAGAAGCAGGCGTACGGAACGGACAAACGGAGAAGCATGGTTGTGGCCGGGATTCCTGGATAAGCCAGAAGATCGGTGGTCACCAAAGTGTGTACGCCAAACGACATCTGTCAGTGTTAGTTCCCATACATAATATATAACGATGAATTCTGGTTTTGCGAACTACAGTCGCGAACCCTCCTACGTCGTCTATTGTCGTTCTGATGGATATAACATCCGGAAATGAAATCTGGTTCACCCGTACGACATTCAACCGAATATTCCATATACATATATCCTAGGAATAGGTGTTTGACTGTGGATGGTGAACTGCATACCTGGGTGTTGGTGAAACGCGTTAAGAATGCTCGTACGATTTGGTCGCGTGTGAACGGAAATGTGGGATTCGATGGCCTGGGGACGATTTAGGAAGTCTGCGTACTACGCATAGAAGATGGGATAATCGGAACTAACATATATTTGCGATGTTTTCTAGATTAGAAGGCAATTCATGTATTTTGTTACAAGAGAAAGTGTGTGGGTTCGTCCTATTCGTTTTCAAATGCGTTTTCTAACTGTGTACGAAATCTGAAGGTGTTATTTTGGGTGACGTTATCCATCAGGTGGATTATGGTTTTTTACTATGGCATGTTACGCTGATGGATGTGAATGCAATAAGTGCTAGTTTTTGCTTGTTGATGCCGAACGATCCCATTGTCAATTATAGGATGGTCCATGAAACCATGCCTAAAATATTACCTTGCACCTCCTTCGTTCGAACCTTTGTTGTTGATTGTTCAGCTTCATATTGGAAGGCTACGTATGTCGGTTATTTGCAGTGTGCCATTTTATTTTGTGATTTCCATCTACCAGATGATGTATCTATAGGTTGCCGCTAAGTTGTTGGCTTAAGCATCTTTCAGGAGAACCGTATGCTCCAGAGAATCCTAATGCATTACCCTGAAATTCAAGCTATTCGTTTGGTGTAAACAGCTGCACAGCTATGCGATGATGTGGCACGTATGAAGGCCACGCTGAATAACATATTATCGTACCCTTCTTCCCCTCCATAGTCCAGCTTACACTAAAGAACGGACGACTTCCGATACAATCCTTAACCGTGACTATCCTGGAGGCAATAAAGAAGTTTCAAGTAAAGCTACATTCACGGGTATACTTTAGACAGACGGTTGGTTGACGTTGTCCAATTTACACCACATTTTCAGACAGGTGTTTTGTCAAGTGATCGTCGTGGTGGAACAGTGGCCAAGTGCGAGCGCAAAGTCTACGTTTTCACAAACAAAGTCACTAGTGAAGTGAACCCACTATGTATCAATGAAAACGGTTGGTTGATGGACACTGTTAGGCAAAACCATTGTTCGTGAGTATCATTGTAGTTATTATTACTTTTGCGGGTATCGTTCTTGAGAAAAGTTATTATCTTCCGGAGATCTTTAACCGATGACTTCGGGGGCCAAAGCTAGGAATGAGGGCGCACGACGCAAAAACTTGCGAAAGAAACGAATTCATTTGCAATGATTTCGTAAAATCTTCTCATAGGATTGCTCCTGGCAGTGGGTCAACAACGGTGATGGTGGATCTAAACGAATGGACGCAAAAAGCTTCCATTTTTCACTCCGTGCAAAATAAATCTCCCTATGACTTAACTTCCTTTTTGCCTTTGTTGGAACGTAATAGCAAATTACATTTGTTAACCCGTGTGCGTCGTCCGCGAAGAGCCCATGGTAGTTCTGCTCGGTGGAGAGGGTGCTTAACAGGGTACGTTATGTATAGGTGTTTTAGTTCTGACGCTTTTGTGGATAAACTAAGTAGTAAAGCATTAAAGTTCTGTAAGTTGTGTTGGTTAATGCTCGCATGGTGCCACCTAGCTTCAAGAGTAATTGCCCTTTCTTGAATGACTATTTGTCTGGTGGGGTTGGAGGTCAGTATGACTATGTTCTGTAGTTTAGGCCGAATTCAATGAAAGTCGTAGCCAGAGACGGGCCAAATCCGGGCCAACTCCATCTCGTTTGTTCCGCACGGGCAAAGCTATTCGTAATTTTTGGAAATAGTGAAAGGATCGTTCTGAAGACGCAGGTTTTGTAGTGAATGAACGTTGTAGAGTTACAAAATGGCCAAACGTGCTAAACGTCAAAAGGATGTACTAGAAATCTTCTACCCCAGATAATATGTGACAGAACATTAACTCACTTAGACTAACTCACGTTCTTCATAATAATATTAGTAAAATTTAGAATATAGTTCTCAACGCATTTGTGAGAGACACGCTCGGATTCTACGGCACATTTCAACCGGCCTCTGTTTGCACGACATCGTAAGCGCTACCTAAAGCCGGTAGTGCAAGAGGAGCACGATTAACATCAATGCCTTTGCTGCATGGTCACAGTCACCTTCTATCTTCACTGCTCAGTTGTTTCCCAAGCACCACATCAAACGCCTTACTAAGCCATACAAAATAACTTGTGAACTTTTGCAAGAAATAATTTGTCTCGTTTGCGTGAATCACGAACATCTTCAAACCAACAGAATTTCTCAGTATACGGTTGCGCGGAACCGTTACCCTCATTAAACCTACGTTGACTGCTTCATTCCCATTTATCTGGCGTTCATTCGCACCACCTGCCTGCAAGTACTGAACACTTCAGCCATCGCGCATTGTGAGTGATCCATTTGTCGATCTTTACCTATGCGCGTTCATTTCGTAAGGTGTCTCCACATTAGCCAGTTCCCAGATATTTACGTCAAGTTCCCACACTCACTGCATATTCACTGGAATCTGACCATCACTATTGTAAAATAATCGTCCCCTTGAACACGTTTCAAAAAGTTGCCAAGCCCTTTGAAAACCAACAAACAGTTCAAAATACCATATACGTTCGACTATCATACAGGATGAGTTTCACGTTTCTTCCGGGCTGATCGTTCCCCGTATGGTTGTCTGCATTTCAAATATTTTTGGACGCTTGAACATGTTTGCCGGATCTCCAACGAACTCGTCGGATGATTGTTTGACGAAAGTCCACTCTATCTACAATCTAGTATATGACGGACATTTTATTCTGGTTGCATTTTTTTCTTGTTTGATGTATGAGAGACACATACGGTCTTTTAACTTCACTCGACAGCCTCGAGATTTGTACTTTCTGTTCTGATGGGATTCTCCGAACTCATTGAACCTGTTGGTGATTATTTGCTTTCTGCTGAACAGTCGGAAACTCGGTTAGTCTCAGGCCGAACATCATCCAAAATTGAGCGCAACTGTCGATATCCAAGAAACTTCCCTGTCGGCCCAGTTCCGAAGAAAATGCTAGACTCGAGTTTCGCTGTAATTAGAGCTCGTCAGTAGTGCGTATCCTTGCGACGGCCGGGACTAGATTTACGGTCACGCTTTCATGAGACGACCGTGTTGACCACTGCGCAATTGACCTCACATTTGGCACGACAAAACTATCATATATAAACTCTAAACCGACTTCGCTCGTAAATACTGATCAGGTTTCACAATCTCCTCTAAATGTAGCACAATAACTATTTAATAATAATAATAATAATGGTATATTTCTCAACGCATTTGTGAGAAACACGCTCAGAAAGCGTGATCAGTATACACATAGTAACGTGAAACGCATACCATACTCAAAATTGTTAATTGTACAATGCACCAATTATATAAATAATGTTACAAATCGGACATAATAGTAGAGGAAAATGTTAGTTTGTGAGGAAGCATTTAGCTAACATGTTTCTGAAACGACAGTTCTCGAAATGTTCAATGGTCAATAAAAAATGCTGAGTAGTTACATCAATTCTTGCTTCACAAGGCTAATGTAGGTCTTCTGTTCAAGGTCATGCCAGAAAAAAGATTTTTCAGGATGGAGAAACTGAACAATCGAAGATTTTCCCCAATATTTGATGTAGACGGTTCCGGAAAATTATGTAGAAATTTTTGTGAAGATGAAAGATGATGAAAGGGTCCTAATTTTTGCGGATAAATGGA
>JTDE01007258.1:9056-26558 GCA_014338405.1 Paragonimus skrjabini miyazakii | reverse complement strand
TGATGCTGGAACGTATTCGGATTGTTCCAAGCGTAACTGAGGATGCGAAGTAACCGAGCTGAAAGTTAATCGAACAAAAAGGATGTTTTGAACTGGGTAGCAACCACCGGTGTCGTAGGAAGAACCAGCAAGCGCGTGTAGCAGAGTTTATTCGAAATCGTGTTGTGTTGTTGTTTTTACTCAAGTCAAACAAAAGTGTTTAATGTGGTCTGATGCAGCAGTTACGCAATGTTAGCAAAATGAAGTACAAAATAATGTGAACTCTACACCTCCACAGCAGCCGGTTGTAGTGAGTTTTTGTGACCATCAAACCTTCAGTGGAAACCACCAGGCGACTAGCGTGCGTCCGGTGGTTTGCATTTACTCAATCTCGTTCCTCTTTAGAACGATCGGGGTGAAACCAAATCCCGCCAGTTATAAGACGACGCCGTTGGCGGAACCGCTCCATTAAATGCGATGCCATCTCGTGCGAGTTGACAGGAATTTTAGGGAGTTGTTTTTGGGATTCGTCTGTCTCCTGCTTGGAACGCAGGATTCAATGAATGCGCTGAACATCTGCGTTGGTAATTCAAGGGCAGATGACAGGAATCTTCACTGACTGTTTTCATGTTCCAGGTCGTCGCTGGTGGAATCGGGGACACCCCTAATAATAACATTACGAGATCGGTCAGTGGTTCCCGGTACCTTCTGAGCTAGTTTTTGCCTTTGGCGTTCAGCCCATGGTATATCATGGTATATCCGGGGCCGAGAGGCATCGTGCGACTTTTGTGTGTCGCGAGGAGAACGTCCTCCGTTAAATTAGATGTCGAAAGCATGACCCTTGCTAACCGCAGTTTGTCAGTATGTGACGAATCTGATTTCCTTGCCAACCTCATGATGGAATTTGGGACACCTGGATTTATGCCCATCCTAGTGCAAAGACTGGCCCAGAGCACACGGTCATGCTCGTCTCGCAGCTTTAATCAGCTGGCAGCACATTCCGGATAGTTCTGAACAGTTACAGAGTCTTCCCGAGCAGATAAGTTCAACCGTTTGGGGGCTACTGCGTTGGTGCTCCTGGAGAACTTTGCCGAAATTACGCTGTTATTAACGTGGCTCTCCCGAGCAGCAACATCGAGCTTCTTGGGTAGTATCGAGCAAAGAACCTCGGAATTCAGTTGCTTTTGCTCACATGCTGTTGACGGGTTGTCAGCAGAAATGGGCGTGTACGTTTTTGGAGCGACCGGGGTAACCTTCTTTGACGGCGCTCCCAAGGCAACTGACGTATATGATGCTGTGTTTCTAAAACTCGCATTGCAAACCTTACTGGCTACAGCCCGTGGCTCAGGGATGTCACATCCACCGGTAAGGTGCTAGTTTCAGAACTATGGAGCTGCCTTGCGGTTCTACAAGGAGGACAAACAAGGTGGATACAGTCTATCTGTGTTGTTGTCAACATTTTGTAAACCTCGTTCGACATGCCTGGACACAAGGTGTGAAACCATGTGTCGCAAAGCGAACACTTCATGGCGTTATCCCTCGCGCGGACAATCTTTACGCAAGATCCACAGATGGATCTTTTTACCACCTCTGGGGCGAATAAGCGAGTAAGAATATGTTAATTCGTAATTCTTGAAGTCTTTTGGTTACGGACACAGTTGAATATCAATAAAACATGGCGGAGAGAAAATCGAACTCACAGTATTCAAACTTCGCGCCAACGACGAATCAGCGATTGATGCACCGGTTCGAGGCGGAAGCCCAAAGTACTCGGATCCAGTCGGCTTTATTTACTCAGCGTCAAGCGGGCGTCTGTTGATCTTACAGCCAGTCATTGGAAACATGGTGGAGAACCGCTCTTGGAGATCACAGTAAATACCAGAAAAAAGCAAGATTACTTGTATATTAGAGATTTTTGTAAATGAGAAGCAAGTGATGTTTTAAAACGATGGCTAGAAGCCCTGTTAACAATCTCAGAAGTAGGGATGTTCCAACGATTAATAACACTGTAAGACACAAACTGCTGCCTATGGAAGTTCTGAGAACGAAGCTTGAAAGGCTTTCTGTCTTGTCCTCGACAGTTGTTATCATTCGCTACAGTGAAGAATTGTTCAACGAGATCTTCTCTAAAGAAGTGTGTGAGAATTAAATTCCCGGGGAGTCACCTAACTTCCAGTGGATATAGATCAAGAATTCCGAATCGAGACTCATACGTGACACTTCTTAGGCCCGTGGCCAGTTTGGTAGCCGCGCGCTGGACACGCTCAACAGCCGACGTGTCTTTCTTCAGGCCGGTATACATGACCTGATTAGCATACCCTAGGAGCGGTCTTATATAAACCCCGTGAAGCGTTTGAAGCGCTTTCTTGTCTGTGCAGGGAAGGTGCACTCAATTATCCTGAGGGCGACGAATCCTTTTGTTTTTCGTCATCTCGTGGCGATACGCGGAGGTTAAGTTGGACGACAACCAGATGCCCAGATCTTGTTTCTGATCTTCTTTCACGATATTTACGGTGCTGAACACACTGTGAGTAACGGAAGCGATGCCAGAGTCTCCAGCGAGCGATATATGTGCTTATTTATTATCGTTTAGTGAGAGGCTGTAATCATCCGACTAACGCTTCATCGTGTCAAGGTCAATCTGTAGTGCACTGGGCGCAGTGGCTTTCCAGATCTTTAGGTCATCGGCATATAGAAGAGCATTGCTGGATATATTGCTCGGAATTTCGTTGATGTAAGAAATCTTGGAGGAACTAGCACTGACTCTTGAGGAAATGTTTCAAAAATGAAAGATCTGATCTGTTTTTAACTCCAAATGTTCTCCTATCAAGTAAAGGCAATCTAGCAAAGTACCATTCCTTGAGTAACATAGGCTGTTTCAAATTTCGAAGTTAACTCATGTGAAAACCCGACCTAACCCTATCCCCCTATGTTTTTATCCTTGTATATTGTACCTCTTCTGTTTCTGTCCGTTTATTGGACTTTTACCTAGATGGTTCCGTTTTAACGCGTTGTTGTGGACCATCAAAAGAATACGCTGGCTCGTCCTCGATATAGTAATGCGTTTGACAAGAATCGGATTATCCTCCAAGTAAATGATTGCTCCCGAGACAAACCAAAAGAGAGGCCCGAAAGTAGCTTTGTTCTACACCAAAAATGTTTGCGACAAAGAAAAATTACTACTGCAAATATTTTTGAATCAGAAAATGGAACGATAGTTACCATAGTCAACAGTTGGGGTCACTAATCCACCAATGGTCATAGCGGAACAAAGGTCAGAAAGGTAAAATATAGTCAGGGTTACTTCTCGACTGTTCTGGACAGTTTCGATCATTTTGATTGGATAAAATCGTTCCATTGCTGAAGAAGGCGGTCTTGGACAGAGAAACGGACTCCCTAACAAACGTCACCTTGAGAGTTTCGCGAATAGTCAGTTGGTTATTGCAGTTTGCTTGGGTGGTGTGGGTATCACATCTTTGAAGCTTGGTTCGTCCTCATCGTTGTTTAATCTGTCGATTGCTCGGAGGAACTCAGTTGTGTATGAATACCATATTATGTGACTATAGCTCCTCTTTAGCCGATTTGGCACCAAGTTGTAAATAATTTCCCGGAAACGATCCGTCGACCAAAATTGTTGGGGTTGTCCAATTATTAACTTCATTGATCTGTTCAATAGTACCGTGGCGTTGTGATCCAATCTCGTTCTGGTTAGCTGGGATCGTTGGTTTATCGCTGCGCGTTGCTCAACGTTTTCGCAGAAGGTCGTACAGCGCTCAACATTGATCAATAATTTGTTCAACCCCCGAGGATATCTGACAATTCCAAGAAACAATCCATTTTAAATGATCACTTGAATTCGGTCGGGCAAACCAAAGATGGTATTGATTCTGTCTCATGCTCTGGTTGTAACAGTCGCAGGAGTGTTCAGGCTAGATCCGCGTTGTTACGGGCTGAACTGAAAGAAAGGCAGCTTAAGGCAGAAGTTGAACTACAGACGGTTTTATTGCGGGCTGAATGGGAAGTAGAGGATGCTGGACTAAACGCTATGCTAGCTGACGAGGATGAGAATATCTGTAATGAGCATGTGGAAGCAGAAAACAATGATAACTGAGATGATCGAAACGCCCACATTTGTAAGTTTTTTGACTACCGCGGGGCGCCTTTGTATCCCATGATAGTCCAGATTGCAAAACCAGTACCAACTACGTCATGTGCATAAGTAGGCTCCGCACTAGCTCCACTGTCCTAAAGCTTGGTACTGCCGAATGTGGAACTTGGTTATTTTGACGGTAAACTTATGAAGTATTGGAAACTTGTGCGGCCGTTCGGAGGTTACGTTGAATCTAATGTGTCGGATTATAGTCAGAGACTCCTTTACCTGATGTATCACTGCGGGGTCCAGCTAGGTAGTCCATAGACGAATGCGTCACGCTAGACCCCAGCGCTGGCTATCGCAAAGCATGATAGCTACTAAAAGAAATTTACGGACAGCCTTATTTTTCGCTCGATCTGTGATAGATGGGCTTCTACCCAACGGTAAGTGTGTAGGCAACGGTGGCAGAGCCTTATCGTAATTGTCCATACGAATGCATAACCGCCTTATTTCACCTGTTCACATGAACTATATGGCCGATCTCAATTCGATGACAACATTATAGCTCATCGTGAGAGCCCTATGCCTGCATCCACAACATAAGTGGGAGGAAGCTGCATATCAAATTCCTTGTACGGTACGGGAACCGTCTTTTAACGTAATAATCGAGCTTATCACGCGTTGTTCAAGGGTTGCGCGCAGTCGATATGGTCACGTAGTTAATGAAAGTGAAGGGAAAGACTGGAAAACAACGCACTCGTCTAAGAGCAACCGTCAAGGTATGAAGAGGTCCTTTTGAGTTATATAGCCGTTTCGTTGGCCAGGATCGGGTAAAAGACCCTCGTGGCGGTTGTGTCTTGTGATCTCAAATGCATGCCATCGAGGCATGTGATTCTTTTCCAGCCGTCGGGATGCTAATGAGATGGGACGGCTTGCGTCGATTTGAATGCCACTCTGTTAGTCTCAGGTTGTATCATAAGGCCTCAGACTACAGAGTTAAGTCGCGTTGTGGCGTGGGCAACTGCGGTAGGCCTCACCATAGTCTACTGCGCCTCACGCGCACAAAGCTCATAACTGAAGAAGACAGTTGACACCAGGGTACCTGCAATTTGGCTGGTAAAGTTGAGAGGCTTACAAGACTGGATAAAGTACCGTTGAAACGTGACTCAATACAGGGTCAACGTATGCATTCCTAGACCGCGGTTCAAATACCACTCCAGTCAAAAAGAAAATACCCAAGCGTTTCGGCGTCTCAGACGTTCAGCACACCCTGTCAGTCACAACTGTGAATGAGTCAGCTACCACCCGTCGCAAGATTGTCCGTCTGAGAATTGTTTCCTTGGGTGGGCAGGAGACGGTCAACATAACCAGTGCTTACTCAGTAACCGATCTACTCATACGGTGTGTGCCGTCGATGAAAGAGGAAACCCAGAGATGGTTACACCTAAGGGATCTTCCGTTTGATCAGATTCACGATGCAGAATTGACCATCCTTATCGGGGGTGACATGCCAGAGGCTCACTGGGTCATTGATCAGAAGCCTGGAAAGCGTTGGCGGTCCTATGCAGTCAGATCGTTAATTGGTTGTAATCTTAGTGGCCCCCTGCAAAGAGAGCCATGAAAGAATGGGTCGATAAATTGCATGCTGGACATAATCTGACAGATACGGTTACCAGGTCATACAGTGGAGAGTTCGACGATACCATGTCATCCTAACCGTTCGTGTAGCGGATGGATTTTGCATCCTTGTCGCTCGTGGGTGATTCAGTTAAACCAGTCGATGGACACCATAAAGTCCCTACTCCATGGCAGAATGGAACGATATTTGGGAGCAATAGTTATGCACTGGCGTCTAGAAGTTTGTCCTGCCTGCGCAAATGATTCCTACGGAACGAAACCTTGCGTTCGCAATACAGCGCAATCAGTAGCAATCAAATTGACGAGGGTTAAGTGGAAGGGGTTCCTGACTGCAATCTTGAACCAGGTTATCCCAGACGGTGGTACCTTCCACATCATTCCGTAGTGAACCCTGGAAAACCGGACAATGAACCCGTTAATGTTGGTAACCAAAGAAAGTGGGAAGGTTGGCACAATAATATGCGCACTCTAGGCTATCTACAAGTTCCAAGCTGTATTCGCCCAGATAAAACTGTCGACTCGGAGAGCTCGAAATTGCCCATCTTTTGCGAGGCTTCGAAAGTTGGTTACGACGTCGCGGCCAATCCGTAATTTTGCACTGCAAACGAGAAACAAGATTCGTCACTGTTGTTTTCCAAGTCCAAATTGGCCCCAGTAAGAGCTGTTTCCCCGACTGGAATTTGTTGCTGCCGTCCTGGTGGTTTGTGTTTACGAACCCACCGGGGTAGAGACGATGCGATCATCGGCGCGGATGAACGTGATTGCAGCTGACGAGAGTTGTGTGTATTGTGTGCCCGGTTTTTCGAGCTGGTCTATGCTTCTGAATACTGTAGTTTGCGTGTGCATTTTCGAGTCATAGCGGCCTTTTGCGAAGCATCGACAGAATTATCTCACGGTTAGTTAACTTCATCTCAAGTTCAGCAAAATTCAGTCTGCTGAGAAAGGTATCCTCCGTATGGTTCAGAGGCATAGCTTTCCAAATGAGTCATCTTTATCAATGAGGTTATATTGGTCTGGACAAACAGCTCAGTCGTCAAAATGGAGTCCGCTTCGTAAGATAAACCTCACTTTGATTGATGGAATAATGCAAGTAGATGGACGGCTGATGCTGGCTGATGTGGAGATTCAGCTTAAATTCCCGGTAATTCTTCCCAAGCGTCGCCGTGTAACGGAATGGATTGCCAACCATTATAACATGGTTGAGGGATATTGCGGCGCGTCACCCGTCCTTTCGGTGATCAAGCGACGATTTAGGAGTATTCGGGGTACATCCAATATCAAACGCGTCATTGCAGCTTGCTTCCGCCGCCGTCGTCTCACCGTCACCATAGGCAAACAAATAATGGCTCCCCTGTTGCCCGTGCGGATAGAATCGGATTGGCATCCATTTGTCAATTTTGGTCTGGGCTAGTTTAGCCCGGTCAGTGTGAAGAATGGTAGGGGCAGGGAGAAGAAGTATGGTTGTGTTCTGAACTGTCTTCATTTAACAGCCATCCACCTCGAGGTCGCGCACGCCATGTGTAGGCCTTCATTCATTGTGGTTTTCAAGTGTCTCATTAGTAGACGAGGTTGCCATGTCAACGTTTGCTGTGATAACGGATCTAGCTTAATCGCTGCAGACAAAGGACTCAAACGATGGGTGAGTAGTTCAGACCGTGACTCTGGCAACAGCAAATTACTACAAATGCACGTTAAACTGCATTATAATCAACCCTATGCCAGCCATTGGAGGGGTGTGTGAGAGCGGTTGATACAGTTTCTGCGGCTCACCTACAAATTAATTTTTGCCGAACCACTCCCCAAGTACAAGACTCTGTGTACTCTTCTCGTCAAAGTGGAAAGTCCACTGAGTGATAGACCGTTAGTGCCCGTTACACCGGATGTTCAGGACGGGCTGGCATTGTCGCCAAATGATATATAGCTTTTGCAAGGGAGTCATGGAATTTATCCCGATCAGACGACGTTACAAGTGTTCAAACAAAGGTAGAAGCAAGCAAAGTATCTGGCTGGATTCACTTGGAGTCGTTGGATGAAACAGTCTTTCCCTACCCTACAAGCACGGCTGTAGTGAATACGTAAAGCGCTCAATTTTCCGCTGACAGACGCATTGATAACTTCAAAACTCTTACCAAGAACCGCATGGCTTTTAGAAAACTTTGACGATGAATCAATCTCCTGCAACGGAAACTACATTACCAGGAAACGGTAACTATGTATTCCGTCTGTACGGTGTTCGAAGGTCGGAACGATTTAGACTCTACCACTTGCTCGCGAAATGAAATATTTCAAATTTTGACAAAACATTGAAATACCTGGTTATAACGTGCGGCCGAAATCAGCGAGCGCGTACGGGTTGAATTTGAATTGTTTAGCAGGGCATGCCACTGTGTTGTCGGCGCCGTTTTATTTTTCGATTGTGTAGTTCGTGTGCGTGGCTTACTGGGCCTTTGGCTCATGCTTGTTTCTTGTTGGTTCCCTTAACAGGACTATTGTTGGAACCCCTGCTTCGGAAGAACGCTGTCTCTACGTTGCCCCACAGTTGGTCCGCAGTTGTAACGGACAGTCAGAGAAGAACCAGCCGGCTTGTATGTTGCATAATCCATGGTAAATATACTGTATTCACTGGAAGTAACAGTTGCCCCGTCCAGTTGACTTATGCTATGAACAACGTTCATGAACAAAATTAACAAAGAACATATGCGGGCAATAATGACTGGTTTGCATTTGCAGCGTTCAGGGTAAAGTGTATTTATCGTCGTCAATTCTGTTTAAAAGAATCTTGATGAGATTACCTTCCAGCATCAGGGTAAATAGTTGGCATTCTTACCGTCAAGCAGTAACTTACCGAAAAATGCATTTAAGTAGTAGACCGTTAGCCCGAGTTAATCTGTTTCTGTGTAGTGTTCTTGTATGTACGTCGCTTGACCTCCATGGAATTATGAACAGTGCATCTAGGCAAACGGACCTACCTTCAGAGGGTTCTCAGTGATAGAGTAGTATATATTACCAATTTTTACAACGTCCCACCGTTCCTACCGTGGATAAAATCAACCATCTGATAGTGTCGTATGTAGTCGCTTCCACTAGTAACATTCCACCGACCGGTATTTACCGGAACTACTGGCAGGAGAACGGAGTATCACGAAGCTAGTTCCCTGCCTCTTGGTTAGTACGCTCAGTTTTCTTAGCCTTATGCTGACGCGAATCGGGAGCCCCGATGAGAAAACGGTGAACCTGCGAACAAGCCTTACTTACTGATTTACTCGCCGCACATCAAACAGACTACAGTGCAACAAGTAAAGGCGCTAGAGAATCGGACGTAAGAGAATGCTTAACATAACAGCACGAAAGCCGCTCAATAGAGCAAATGTTAACGGAAATTCAAGTCGACCTTCAGACTTCAGACAAGCGTTCGACTGGTTGGCCGGCGTTCTCAATGACAATGACTAAAACATTGTTGTGCTGAGGAACGTAGCCCACATTAGTGAAAATAGCGCAAATTCATTTTGCAGCCACGAGCAAAGCTGCGATACCCACGCCAACACACCAACTTTACCTTAAGTAGTTTGTAGTAAGTTTACGTTCACAAGGTAACGCGGTACTAGCAGGGCAACTCTCACGTCACGAGTAGTTTAAGATTTTGTGGACGTCGAAGGCGACATTAACATAAGGCTGAGTAGATGGTTCAGATAGATAATCAACCCGCACACTTGGTGGTTTGGCTTTGACGGTTATCCATTTCGATAGCTAGTGTGAAACGTAATGCAAACGCAGTATTGTTGACAATTTCAATATTGCGTGTATCTCCGAAGCCACGCAAAATTGCGCATTCTTGCAAAACGAAAATAAATGCTACAGCGCTGCGATGTCGAGCAAGGTAAATTATTCATCTTCCGCGCATAATCACAAGGGTTATTAAATAAGAACTTGTATAGTGGTACGGGCTACCACTATTAGCAGAAAACTACAAGTTCATTGACACACCCGATACACACAGGCTCATTCTCTATCCGAAGCGGTGTAAAACAGGACTGAGGCAAATGGCCTAAATTCTCCTGTCCCCAGGAAATACGCTTTCCTTAATCAAGATCGACTTTTATATAAAGTAAAAGCGGACGAAAAATATTACTGATAAGTAGCTTTTTACGTTCGTGGTTTTAGATGAGACCCAATTGTGAAAAATCAGGACTTCGGCTGGAATCGAACCAGTGACAGAAACACCATGCCTCACCGCGGCAAGCGCCCTACCAACTGAGATACGAAGCCACGCCAGGAGATCGGAAATTTCACATTTGGGCTCTGTTACCCACCCGTCTCACTGTCTCATATGGACTCCACTAAATGATCCAAGGGATCAGCTGTTTCGGCAGGATTTCTCGAACAATACACGCTGGAATCCGCCAACGCAACTGATGAGCATCGAAAATAGATAACACCAACAAACTTCGATGAAACTTTGCTGTACTCAAGTCTGTGAAAATAAGAATAATAAATTAGTTAATGTCAACTAGTCTCCAAAACTAGGTCGAGAAAAATAAATGGCTGACAGTTATCAAGTTTCCTCTTGAAGTTTATCAGACCATGAAGGAGCATACCACTTTGTGGAAGCACGTTCCAACTGACGATTGCCCGCTAAGCGAAAGAGTTCGCCTTATTCAACGTAACATCTCGCATCTTGTTCAACCCATAATGAAGATGTAGGAGGTAGGAGTACGCAAGTAACTTGAACAAAGTTTCTGCTTCAACTTTAAGGACTCCTTTAAGGTTAAAAAGTCTTACGAGGTCTCCTTCAACCTTTCCACGTGCAAAAGAAAAATGACCAACCTCCTTCACCCAGTCCTCAAACACATCAGCCGACACATCTTTTAGCACCCACGTGAACCAGGTTTAAACTTTTTGCAGGCAATTCGTTGTACTCTATCATATGTGGGCTCCATGCCTGAATATAGCGCTACTACTGTATTCCCAGCTACATCCCCTAAGGCAGCAAAAACATCCGTGCTTTCCTCAGAGCGGGCTTTCTTCAGTATGTAAGATGATCTACTTCTTCCGTTTGCAGCCTCCAAACACGGTTTGGTGACTTTGAGAGCACCTGCTGATGGCACTTTCAGGTCCTAAGTTATACGTTCTCTCCCTACTCCTTTTTTTCGTTACTAATGGACTTAGACAACTATGGCTGACTTACAGTAAAAGCACACCTCACGTTTCCACAGAATAAAGAAATTACCACACATATGACTGTCTCTGAACACAACCCAGGTCTTCCTGTATGTGCAAGTTACACAACTTCCCTTCATGTAGTCGACGAAGATACAACACTGACATTTAAGGTTGTTGAATGGGTCAGTAATGAACAATAAAGATAATGGTTGTCTCAACACTGATCCTTCGGGTACCCCGCGAACCACCGAACCCTCTGCGGACGTTCCCGCAATATATCCACGTGAGGGGTCCGGGTTCTCTTGAGGTTCTGTAGCCATCCTAGTGGCTTTGAAGAACTACCAAAAGTTTCAAACCTGGGGATTATCAGTCGGTGGTTCATTGAGTCAACTGCCGTCCTGAAATCAAAGTGGTAAACCATTGCTTTCTCACCCTCATGCAAGCTCCTCGTCAGTTCTCACATCAAGTACGTCGAAAAATCATGGCTTTAATCTGTTAATGGATATACCCCCGCGTCTAACGCTGTGCTCCAATACGAACGTGTTATTATACCATCTCAGTAGACAAAACAGACCTGTGCACGGCGGCTGCAAAGACTGTTGTGGAACAACCAGCGCATATTAAAAGCGAGGACAAGTTGACGGACGGGGTTTGGCGTCCGCTGCTGTCATCTGTTCTCTTGGGGTGATCGATCAGAGTGACCGAATGTTTTGGGCCAGGCGTTCACCGTGGTCTGCGAAGTTGCTCAGCCCCGATGCGCAACCATCTATGCAGGTGAGTATAACGAACACCCATAAAATAGTTGATCGGAGGCGCTATTTAAATCAACTTTCAACGTGGTTCTAAACCCCACCAAGACTGACGGTAAAACTTCATGCCACTAAGAGTTGCAACTCGCCTATACAGTACCTTTCAGTTATCGATAACAACGCTCGACTAATACGTTGGCTGTCGGATGGTTAGCTGCGGTGTGAACTCGACTACGTCCCAGCGCGTTGAAAGTGATGTGTTGTCTAGTCCAAAATGTGACCTGCGGTCAATGGTCACCAAAAAGAGAGGACCAAACTGGAAGACCCTACGTCACATAAATGCTCGTAAGACGGTTTCTGACGAGCAACTTGGAACTGGTATGACCTCTATCCTACACCCAAACCTGTCTACGTAGGTTAAAATATACGTACACCCATTCGAGGGTGGCAAAGGTCCGACCAGGTTAACACACCCATGGAAGAAGCTTTTGTCAAGGACTACTGAGTTCACCAATTGGACACGCGTATGATGATGAATTTTAGGCGGGTGACAACGCGTGCAAGATCTGGACCACGTGCAGGTGCCGCTGTTGACAATGGACTAGATAAAACGCACGTTCATTATCTTGACTGTTAAGCGTATGCCCGATTAAGGGTTGTGCAAATTTTCACAACTTTTACAGCGAAAAGCCAACGTGCTAATCGGGTAGGTGATCCTTTGAAAAGTGTCAGACATCACCATCTCTTCGGATGAATACATCAGGACGCATTCTAGCTTAAAGGAACCGGACCGGCAGAACTGTTCCACTTTTGGATCTTTGCCTTGTGCAGCCGCGATCACTGCCGGATCGACCGAGCTGTCTGACGTGCACTGATGCGCGAAAGAGTACCGGCGACTTAGTTCACAATACCTGAAATGTGACAGATATCGGTGGTGGACTGAACGATATAATCAAGGCGTCCGGTCTTTCTGGTGGATTAGCTGTTGACTGTCGACCGCTGTGAGTATGTTACCGGTTTATGGTCTGTGCAGACGATAAAGTCTCCGCTTCAAGGACGCGTCAAAAATGGCGGATACGGGATGCACTGCCAACAGTTCCATTTCAAGAGCACCATACGGCAAATCGGTTTGTTGTGAACGTCTAAAAAGGCTAGTGAGCACCAACCGTCACTGAGTTGCTGCTGCAGGCTGATGCTATAGCCACGTGTGTTGTACCCACAGCTGGTGCTACAGGATAGGACGGACGGTGGCGATAGATCAATGATATATTGGCAGTACCTACTATTGACTCAATAAAAGCAACTTGTGTCACCCGTAAATCAAAATGAGCGTTTCCTGAATCTAGGCGGGTCGGTGAGTGACTGCACTGAATGGATACGGTTGGGGATGAAACGGCGATAAAGATTGACTAACCCATCGAACCGACGAAGGTGTTTCAACGACGTGGGTTTCTGGTAGCCCACAATTGCATGTGCTATGTTGGGGAGAGATTCAACACCGCTCATATATATATTGTGGCCTGAGGAGGTTACGTGGGGCATTCCAAAAACATACAGCTGGGTGAACATTATCCCGTGACGCGACAAATAAGCGAATAATGCACGTGAATGCGCGGATTTTTCTTCCTGTGACCAGCCTGCTACCGAAACCTCCAAATACTGGCGAACACAATCTAGACGTCGTGAACGACACGTTAAGTCAACTTTGAGCAGTGTTGCTCAAACCAAACGGAGTGCATAAAATTCGAAAAGTTCGAATGGTTTTCTGGCTGCCGTCTTTGAGATTGCTGCAACGACTACTAGAATCTTGTTATAAATTAGCGTCAGGCCGATTTTGGTGAATATCCACTTTCCTGATGGGCTTGCCGTCAAGTCCTGAGGGTGACGAACTGGATACATATTGGGAACGGTTGCGGTGCCAAATGTCTAGCAGTTCCCGTATGGGTTTCAGTGGTTATCTTTCCCTTCGGGCGGCTAAACGAAGTAAAAAATTGCAAGCTGGTAGCCCTCATGTGAAAATGTGGCGTGCAAAATTGGTTGTCAAATAGTGTAGTTCGTTTGAACCAAATCAGCCGCGGTAATGCAGATAGAAATCTCTCTTAAAGCTCGCGAACTACGGTGTCGGATGACACCCGACAGATCACAGACAGGTGTGACGGTTTGCCCTGGAAGTCCAGTTTCTTCGAGGTACCAACTAGACTCAATTTAGGCCTGTTAACCAGAGGTCGAATTGCATAAAGAAATGGATGTCCGTGATAAGGAAAAGACAACGAACTGCAAGGAAAAGCCCACAAAAACCACGCCAAGCACCAAGTTTCGGGCACAACGGTCAGCGCAGTAGGTTTCAGTAGACGTACAACTCGCAGCTCGGCGTGCAGTGAAAGAATCTAATCACGGATCCATTGACAACTGTAGAATGATAGCCACCTTTGTTCCAATATTGACTGGGCTAATCACTCCAGAAGTTAGATCTTTCAGAGGAATGAAGCGACCGATTTCTGTCCACCCTGTGCCTGACATCGATAAAGGATACCGACCTGCCAGTTTCAGACTTTTGTTGGCCAGAACGCTACATGATGATCAGCATCACTCTGTGTTTCCATCGTAGATCTCGTGTTTCCAACAAAGACCGTTGGCCTTTGCTGTGGGTGGCGATCTGCAAGCGTCAGTAAGGTATTAAGTGGCAATCTGGATGGCTTAATGCCTGCAGGAAGACTCACAAGTTTGCTTTACAACTGAGCTGCCTTGGCATTTGATTCTGATGTGTTATGTTCAAGGTTTTAAGCGCAGGAGTGCTAGTTCACTTTTTATTGCATCCAGAAAACAATCCCAGACAAAGGCGAACGTGCGGCACCTTGATAAGTTTGTGTGTCGCAGCGGCCGGTACTACCTGTTCATTCAACGGACACTAGGATAACACAAATAACGGTTGCCGTATATGCTCAATAAGTCCTTGCACTTACAGCTCCTGCAAAGGGGAGAGTTGCATCCGAGACCTGACCACTCCTTGCAGTACATTCCGAGGATGAATCGACGGCTTGCTTTTAGCGGAATGCAAACCGTGAAGGAATTTTTCGAGACGCGTTTCCTTAGACGGATGTGTTTCTCCAAGAATTCTCTGTTTCAAACTCAACCTGCGAGCGACGAGCCTATTATTGCATCGCTAGCAGTGCCTAGCATATCGCGGAAAAGGCATAATATAGGCCGAGAAACACACGAATTACTTGCTATACGCTAGCTGCTAATCTTCACTTCCAACACAGTAAGTCACAAAACTGGATTGAGATATTCAAAAGCAAGTACAGCTCGACAGCACGAAAGTCAAACACTTCGACCAGACATCTTCCCTATCCATAAAGATTGAGCGAAATTGAACGGGACGTAATGTAAAATATATCCTTATACACCACGCGCACTCAGGAGGTAATACGAAGAAGAAACAAATGGTTCACTGTGAAACGTTGTAATGTGCCGTGTGAGCAGACTTACTCGCTGCCATAAACGATGGAACCAAGACGACTGGTCGAAGATAATAGCGAATAAATAAGGGGTATAATGCCAACACAGGAAATCTATGTGCAAACGAGCTAGCAGTAAGTATGAATGAAACTGCCAGCCGAACAGTAAGAGGGAGCGCGACGTCATTTGCACGGTGGAGTGCGAAGGGTGGAAAAGATAGAAATACACCCTCAAACAAAAGATTAAAAACCCACATACAGTTGAAAGAAGGGGAAAAAAGAGCGAAAGTATGATATATTTGAAAAACATAAAAAAGGATCACTTCATTAGATAGCGGTAGCCGAAAGCTATTCAGCGATAGAATAGGAGGGTAGTTCGGTGATACCACCTTGAAGATCATCGAATACTACTTCTCAAACCACTCGGTGAAAACCAGGGGCTCAAAATAGATCCCCCCGTCCGACGGTTGCAGAGAAAAACTGAAGGTTCTTTCTCAGTCGACGCATGGACTTAAATATGATGTGTTTGTTCGCCTCAACCTTTCTTTGTACAGTTTCAGTGTGTTCGCGGGTTCCCCGCCTACACCTATCTCGAACAATATGAGGAGCACTGAGGTCCTCCGGATTTTCCGTAAGCTTTTGTTTCGCAAGTAAATTGGCACGGTCATCAAGAAGGTGGTGCAGTCCGCACGAAAAACATCAACCAGAAGAGAAAGTATGCCGTTTGTGTGATAGTTCAGCTCGCAGAACCATATTCAAGATGGGGCGAGCCAAGTTAGATTCTCGGGTCGCCGAAGTCAACCTGATTGAAATTTACAGCTGTGTTAAGCTTAGATTTCAGTGGCTTCAGCGACTAATACACGGACTCAGTGGTGGAGATTAAAACCATCCGGTCCCAGTCAGTCTGAATGCTTCAGTATCCGGTGTGTGTCCGCCGACCTGAAAGACAATCATTGAAAACATATTGTGGCACGGCTCTTAGTGATTTTGATATGTACCATGGACACAGTGTGGTTAGAAATCAAAAAATATAGTAATTAAATAAAAATCTCACAACCTTTTATGACGATCTGTAGAGCAGCAGTCAAAGAATTCAGAAGAAAGCTTTTTTCGGTAATTTACAACCTTTCAAGAAAGGCGTAGCTCTCCAAAAATGATCCGATGACAGACACTGTACAGCTACTTGTTATGATCACGTCGGCTGCTATCAGCCACCATGATAAAGAACTACACGGTAAGTCCTACGCCAAAGAAATAGTGCGTGAGCATTAAGTCACCGCGGAGTCGTCAAAATTCAGGTCGGTACAAAGCAATAATTTCAAACCGCAAATCTTAAGTAACATGCCACAGGTCAACGACCAGCTTGATAACCGTGCGCCGAACATGCTCAACAGCGAGTACATCCTTCTCCGAGCTGATACACGCGATTCTGTTGGCCTACTCTAGCAGCTATCTTATATGGACTCCGTTAAACATCTGAAGAGCTCACCTGTCCAACCTGAAAAAGGTTCGTTTTATTACTCACCGGCACAACAGGTGCTAGTCGTCTATTCTTTATCAGGGATCAATCGACCAGTTTGCAGTTCTGTATCAATGCTGAAGCCGAGCTCAGCGTTATCCGACCGCAACACAATGATTGACTTCAGTCTGGCAAAACAGGCCGCGAGTCAAAGTCGCATCAAAACTTTCGGGGAACACTCACTCGCCGTCGACCTCGGTCTCCGTCGATGTTTTCGATGGATATTTCTGCTTTCCGACGTTTAAACGCCACTCATCGGTACCGACTTCGTTGCACATTTTAACTTTTCCGTTGATGTCAAGAGGCGTAAGCTAATTGACAACACAACCGCATGTACAGTAAGTGGCGTCCAATCGACGAGCGCACCAATCGGCGAACATGCATGCTCTTTCACCCGCACCATCTTTCGCAGCACTGTTGAATTATTTTCCCATGTTAAGTCGACCATGCTCACATACCGAGACAGTTAGACACAATGTGGAACATCATACTACAACACGCGGTCCTCCAAGTTTTGCTCGTCCACGCCGTTTACACCAGGACAAACTCAAAACAACCAAGGCGTAATTCGAACACATGTTTCAGTTAGGTATAATTCGATTTTTGAACAGCTCTTAGGCGACACCACTGCACGTGGTACCCAAAAGGTCTCCGGTGATTACCGTGCTCTCAGTAACTGTACAATCCCGAACAGGCACTCTATACCTTGTATAAAATATTCTTCTTTAGGACTGGCTGCAACTACCATTTTCTCTAACTTAGACCTAGTACGCGTCTTGGTTGCCGAAGAGGACATTCCGGAGACATCTTTTGGACATCTCACGTTCACAAGGGTGTCCTTCGAGCTTTGTGATGAGGCTCAATCATTGCAGAGACTCATAGACGATATATTGCTTGGACTGTCTT
>JTDE01007257.1:9050-32966 GCA_014338405.1 Paragonimus skrjabini miyazakii | reverse complement strand
TTGTGACTTTCAAGATTAATTGGGAACGGCACCACGGATTGTATCTATTGGATACTACATTTGGTGTAGTGGGATTCTAAATCAAAACAACTTATCGAACTATTGTGAGTCAATCGTTTCCATTTTTATCACCTTTTTGATTTGTGTTCATACCTGAATTTTGTATAGTGTTTAGATCCACTACACAGTATATGCAAGCCATAGAGCACTGTCATATGCAGTGCAGGAAAAACAGTTTTGGCGTTCGCGTCTGTTCTTTCTGGGAAGCATTGTCAGAGAAAATAATTCTGGTATAGTCGTTAGATTCGATCAAGTAGCCGTTGATTGAATGTCTGCTGTCATATTGGCCCAGACTCGTTGGTTATTTTTGAATTAATTTTGTGGCACTTTCACTGTCCCATATCCTTTATATGGAGATATTTTCATCAGCATTTTTATCAGTGCCGTTCACTCGGTTTATTGTGGTTAATGCTGACATTACAGTATCTCACTTCGTCCTATCTTCCTCTCATTACTCTTCACGAACCTCAGTACTATTTTGAACCTTACAGGTTACTGAATCTGTTCTGTGTTTCATTCCAGAGGTCACATGAGCACCACTGGAATTTAGTACCCCGAAGTCGAGTCCATCTGATGAAGATCACACGACAGTTCGGTAATGATTCTGTAATAAAAACCCCACATAAGCCAGCAAACGCACACGAGTAGATACATCAAATCAATATGAGATGTCATACGTTTGAAACGATATGTTACGGGGGAGTTTTTCACTGCCAGCGACCTAAAATAAGAACTGTCCAAATTCAAAATGGCGCCCAAAAAGACCTACTCATGTATATAATTGTATCATTAGTCATATTACTCACAGAATGAGAATTGGAAGCGAGTAAACAAAAGGCTCAAACGAATGTTTCAGTAGTATCCGTTTGTATTGTTTCGTTTTGTTTGCATCAAACCGATGTTCACACCTAAGGTGCATTACACCTGGAGTCTGCTGTCACCAAGCCAGCCAACACGATCGTGTCGTTAGTGTCTTCAGAGTGTTTCATGAGATTCTTATGAGCGTCCTAACTGTACGCCTGCGGGTCCCTCATAGGGCGGCATAGCGCGACTTGTATGTATTTTCAGTTTGCAAAACTCATTTAACAACTGTACTTGTGAGAAACCACCTAACGTTGTAATCCTCCGGAATAACGCCAGAAGACAGGGAAGGGAATCGTGCAAAACACTATATAATCTTACAAACATATTCGAGGTGGATAATTTACGACCCTAAGTGTATGACGAGCTATTGCCGTCCGTCGCTTTGCGTGCTATTATGTCACTCTAGTGTGTTCCTCAGCAGCCGATCATATTTTCCCTTGGCCTTTTGGATCGACTTGTGCACTTTTGCCTTGGCAACTTTGCATAACAGGTCTGGAAACATTTGACACACTTGGCGGCACACGTGGTGTGACTTCTACTTCTTGGACGTGCTCAAAAAATGCAACTTGCGACAGCGGCATAGAGGCGGCCGAGAAATTGTTACCGCCCTTCCAGTCGATTATAATCACAAGCTCATTCGTTAACAACGTTCTCATGGTATTGTTTGCGTTACATCCTACTGATTTTGCCCAAATTTTATCCACGTCAACGGTCCAACTGTGAGCTAGTTGTTGTGAAAACAAGCGACCATCATTTAACATAAATAGGGATGATATAGCTATTTTCAGATTTTGTTTACTCCATATGTGTTGGGTAAAGTTTTGTTTGGTAATCACTTGCAGATTTAACGAGACCTCCGGTGTTAAACCTGGACGTCTAGTAGTTGTTCAAGCAGCATTTTGTCTACTCGCAACGTCTGTCGAAAAAATTAATCTGGACTAGCCACGCCTGTAAGCAGCTAACGTCTCTAAGTTCTGAGCTCACTGAGCAACCGATTCAGATCCAAAATAGAAGGCGTTTGCATTGGCGAGTGTTTTTATTGAAATGGTGTCAAGATACAACAAAAGTAGTATAAAACAAATAGAAGAGGAGAACGAACGTTAATACTGAATCCACTAAACACACGAGTATCGAAGCTAAAGGTTCGCGTGAATATTATCAAATGCAACTGTCGCGCAGTGCCAGTGCGATCAAACGGAAATAAAACCGGGGTACCTATAAGCTGAAATCCAGCAACAAGAAGTAAGGAAGAAAAGCTGCGCCGGAACAAGTTTCCACGAGTATACGATATCAAGCTTTAGTAGTGCATCTAGATTAACGTTTGGGGGGAGTTTTGCCTTGCGCGTAATTCTAGTATTCGTGTCAGTGCTTGCGAGAAAGCAGTGCAGTCTCTGCCAAGAAGATTTCGAATATATGAAAAAAGGGGACCAGTGAGAGTGGATTAGATAAAGACAGACAGGGTGATCACCCACGTTTTATCAAACAGGTGACAGTCTTTAAACACTTAACGCAGACAGTTACCTTAACACCTAATGAGCACGAATGTGGTGGCCTAGTCAACCAAATAGTAAAAACGATCATGATTTTGATTGCACCGAACAACCTAAGTGACGGTAATGAACGGGTGCAAAAATATATGCATCCAAACAAAACGAACGAGGTACCGACGAAAATAGAGCGGTCCACTGACATGCCGAGGTCCGTTGAACTGAAAAGTTCGCCACACACGAATTGAGGACGTGACCGGAGGGTAGGTTTGGACAATATGGAATAAATAATTCCACGGTGGATTTGCCTTGGCAAATGCAGCGACCACGCATTTCGGTAGTGGTGGTGGTGGATATGATTAATCGATGTCCAAGTTGAACACCTTGCCCGCTAATGTAGTCCGGCCTAACTGCTAGTTTACTGGAAAAAAAGTTGAAAGCATGAAAGGTTACGGATTACGCTACGTATTTTTCAATTGAGCTGTGGTAGCTGCGGGAGGTGAGAGATGCTTTCGTCCGAACACTCAGACATCGCATCGCAGCCCAAAGAAAAGTCTGTAAAAACATACTAGTGAAATAGGGTTTAACCTTCGCTGTCGAAAACTTTCATTGCTCATTTCTCTACGTTGATGGATGAAATACATATCTGGGATAAAAGACAAGTTGGCTATATTGTCTCAGTGGTAATCGTCCAATATGTATGCGTTTAGTGGTAGCCTGCGCACCGTCCATCATGTTGCATTGCCCTCTGTCTTACGAAAATAATAGCTGCAACCTACCACTATTTTTACCAGCAATGTGGTCTTCGTTTACCGTCAAGGTAAAACTTGCACAGCCTTGTAAAACAGTGAATATTTGATCTCAAGAAAGCACGGTGTGTTTTTGATATGACGGTTAATGCATTATCTCCATTTCAGAAAAATGCAGCAAATAATGTCAGCCGTTTTCGTCGGGTTTGCATTAAAGTTCACATCGAATAAGGAAGTAGGAATAAAGTAAACCAGTAAGCATGCGAACGTAATTCTCAGCAATTGTCCCGTAGAACACTCATAGGATGGTTACAGATGAATATTACTCACAGTCGATCGCATCCTTCACATTCAGATGGGCTTTCTAACCAGCCTGTTTCAAACAGAAGCACTAGACTCAATTTAGTTGCTAAAATACCAGTACGCTCAGCATTCCGCCTTGGCCGGAAGGCGGATGATACCAGTGCGTCACGGCGACCACTCAAAGTGGTTCTGGGAACTGCACTGGAAGCTTGCCTGCTCTTGCAGCGGTCGTCAAAGGTGCGCTGTGTGGACGTCCGCATAGCGAGAAACCTGGCCACAGAGGATCGTGAACGCCTGAAGACTTTCCTAAAGAAACTGCACGATTGAAAAGACAAGGGGGAGTCCAACTTGTTTATTCAGAATTTTCAGGTCAAGCGGAGAATGCCTCAAGTCCGTTAGAAGCCACTAATGTTCACCCTGTTTCCCTTAGGCAAGGTGATGCTGCAAAGCCTCCAGCAAGACTATCCACCACTCTCCCTTCCAGGAAGGTGGAAGCAAGCTTATTTCGGACGAGAGTGGTGTACTCAAACGTTCAGAGCCTCCTAAACAATTTGAATGAGGTAGAGCAATGGGTTGACAGTGATAACCCTGAAGGCATGACGCTTGCTGAGACGTGGTTGTCAGAGGACGTGATGGGTGCTGAAGTCTCCCTCTCTGCATATACCCTCTTCCGCTCGGACCGCTCCAGTATTGGTAACCGACAAGCAGGAGGGGTGATGCTTTCCATTTGTGATAACGTTCCCGCCACTCTCGTGAGCCGATGACGACGGTACTTACGAGGGAATGTGGTGCAAGATAAAGTTAACACCAAACAGCTCTACTATGGTCGGTGTTATATATCGCTCTCCCAGACCGTTTCCACCTCAACTGTTAGACGATTTAAGGATATTCGGAGCAACTAATCACTGCTTGATATTTGGGGATTTCAACGCACCTCACAAGAACTGGAGAACTCTAGCCAGCACCAGTGGTTCAGACCGTTTTTCAGACACTGCTTCGGCTAGTCATGAACGGGCTGTGCTTTGACCAGCATGTGGAAGCTTTCACACAGTTACAGGCTGATTGCCACTCTGGGTTGCATGTGGTGTTTTCCGCGTAAGAGTCCGACAACAACCGTGTTGATATCTTGCCCCCAATATGGAGGAATGACCATGCGCTGTTGGATATATGGTGGGCAAGTCTTACTAGTTTGAGTCGACTACCACTTGAAATACTTGAACATTGCAAAATCCGTTCGAGAGTTCTGGCCTCAGGAGAGCCAACGAATAACGTAAAAGAAGGCTTCAAGTTCATTTGCACTCAAGACCAGTGATAGATTGTCCAGAATCATCAACAGTGAGTAAACACTTGTGAGTAGTGGACCATGCATTTCTGACTAAAAGTTTGCAGTTGTCAGCGATAATGTGCCCGGTGCTACCTTTCATAAAGGATCAATATACCTCCAGCGGACAGAAGGTTGATGCCACTTTATGGAATCAGTTAAAATAAAAGATCCAATATTATCTGCCAGTGAGAGAAGTTTGCTTTGATACGTGGTGCGTAAACTTGAGAGAACTGGCAGAAGTTGCGGAAAATCAGTGCTCGCAGCGCCATATATAGTAGTTAGAAAAACACGATAGTAATCAGAACTGTACTTAGCTCAAACCCGAAGCTATTTTCTACGCAGTAGCAACAGCAAAAGAAGTGGGTCAAGGAAATCGTAATCTAATCGGTATTATGCACTGCTTAGTTATTCATGTATTTACCCGAAAGTAATTTAGGTTTCACCCACGAATTACAGTCACTTCGCCGGGATCAGCAATTTAGAGCGTGGCGACTTATGTCGTCCTTCCTAGATGCCAATCTGCTAAACGCGAAGTGAGAAGGGCCACTGAGAGTAGAGATTGAATATTTTTCGGCAGCATGTACACGTGGTCTCGTATATCATTATAATCGGCACCGACAAGCAGGTTAGCTAGGTAGGTTAGAGAACGACCGTCAACTAGAAAGTAAACCAAGGGTTTGTGATTCAGGTTCGCACCACAGTTACCTAGCATAAATCAAACGATCGGACAGCATATGTCTTGCGTACGTTCTTAGCAGCTTGGGTACAATTTTCAACTAAAACGTTTGGGATTATCTTACACATCATTACGCAGGCAGGTCGCTGTACTGGATTTTTACCTTCGACAGCATACTCTTTAGAGTTCCGCTAGCATGTAGATGACTGCTTTGCGTTTTCAACCCTCAAATCCGCAATCCACCCATGTGGTTTCATGGTTAGCACGACCGGTAAACTTTCGCTCAGACTTGAACATTGGAAAGTAAATGTCCAACACAACCGTTCAGAATGTTGATGTGGCCTACTTTACCGCGAGTTTTTCATATGTGAACTTTTCTTTCTGTCTTTGTGTTTTCTGCTGGTCCAATTCTTAATATTGGTTTTCATAATACATGCTACATCAGTTCAGATGATGCAATTTTTTCCATGTCTTATGTATAATCCCCTCTTAGCGATTCTGCACCGAGAGATGCGGAACCTTCTATTTCTGTCACTAATCAGCTGATTCATTGAGTAGAAAAGTGACAACTAATGGTCCACTCTACTCTAGCGGGGTGGCCGAATCCCGTTTGTTTCCAGAGCAAACTACCACAACAATCCTTCCACCGAGGAATCGACGGGATCAGAAAGAAGTTTGGCACTTTTCATTATGATTCTCTTAATGAGACGGAAATTTCACAGAGGGAGCCATTTTCCTAAATACATGAGTGCCGGGTGGAATCGAAAGTAGTGCCACGAATGCATTTATGGCAGGCTGTCTTGTAAACAAACGGGATACCGCCACTCTGATTCCCATTATCGAACGCCGTGTGCCAGCTAGTTCAATCGTACTTTAATCACAGTTGACAAAACCCTAATACCATAATTACAACCGACAATTGGCAGGCTTACCGAGCCATGGATACCATAGCTCAATTTGACCAATGGATTAGCAACCACTTGGTTAACTTTGTCGATCTCGAAAACTCAGCCGTCCGCACAGAAAACATCAAAAACATGTGGTTGTTTGCCAAGAAGCGATTAAGATCAATATCTGGGTCAAATCAAGAGCCGTTTAACCTACAGGGGGTTTTTGGCGCAAGCGGAACCCCGATGACAATGTGGGACGATTGTTATTAACTCTGTCGCATTTGAGCTGCCACTACTTACACCAACACTGTTCAGTAGCGGAGCGAAAGCATGGATTTTACCGTCAAAGTAGCCGCAGATAAAACACTGGAAGAAACATTTCACCAACACGACGGTGCAGTATGCAAAGGAATAGTTTTGGCTACGCAAAGAAGCTGAGCATTAGCGTTTTTGGCAGACGTGGCCCTCTGGGACGACTGTCATATGCAGATGGCTGTTTTGTTTCTTGTCATTTTTGAACTACTGACCCACGTTAGTTTCCTAGATAAACAACCTTTGCGCCATACATGTTCTCGGATCACAACAATTGGTGTCGTAACCAGGATCGAAGGATGAAGATACCATGGTCGAAGCCGTTCGAAGATAGGGACGTCCGGAGCTCCCTGGAGGACTTCTAAGACGTGGTGGAGACGGTTTGAGTCAAGACCGATCGAACTAAGCTGTGGGTTCTGCGGATGCTGTCAAAGGGCAGGGCAAAGGCGGTGCTAGATGTGGCGCGAAGGAGCCCTGCGATACTGAAGGTGGCAGCCGCGAAGGAGGCGTCGATCGCCGAAGTCGGCAGCCCAGCCGACTGCTGGAGTGCAGTGTGACATTGCATCGGCACGTGGACTTGGACCTGGAGGTGACGCCTTCGGTTACGCCGTGCCTATGCGGGCAGCGTCGCCAAGAGTCCTGTCACATCTGGGTCAGGACTCAAAGCAGCGCATGCTAACGGACAAGTTCTTGAACGGAATGCCACAAACAGTGCGGGATCGGCTCAGGTTGGCTTTCACCTAACCAGCAGCTACCCCAACCTCACTCATTACAGCTGTGAACAACGTCTGAGCATGCATCGTGCGTTCACACTAGTAGCTGTTTCTTATGAATGGTCTTCACAATTAACAACATGGGGAACGATCACATGTGGCAAGTGATGGGAAACTTGAAGTTGAAGCATTTAGGGGTGAATGGCAGTCAGAATTTTTGAATCCGTAGGCTATCATATTAATCGGAATAATTTCATGCACCGTGATAAATAATAGGCGTTCTAAAAGTCAAGTTGTGACTGGCTGAGTGGTATACCTAACAGTGATAGGCAATCAACTTGAGTCAGTCTGTTTCCTTATATTATTTTTTATAAACGCCACGCGATCTCAATCCAGTTGGAAACAGTGCAGCAGAGTGAACAGAATTTGCTTCTGAAGATTCTCGGTGACGGAGTGGGACATAAAACACTTTGTTCACGCCGTTCCGTATACACCGAAGATGCGAACAACCATATGATAACGTCATTCTCAACCATTTCTGAGAATAACCTTTCGTTGACCAGTATCCACCTGGAATCCTGCAAAACATGGAAAATTAATACAAATATCGTATGCAGAAGGAAGCTGGACTCTTCATCCTACATCTTTCACCATGAAAGGTGTTGGTGTTCCTGTTGAAATTTCATGTCAACATTGTATGGTCGTATATTGCCATTTCGAAGAAATCTTCAAAAACGTCGCAAAATTAAATATTCTCAGGTTATGGAAAGACTTGAAAAAGTGACTTGACGTCAATAATTGATGGTTTTCGCGAAAATGGTGAAAATTGTTTTCGTCACGGGACCCGTACCTTTGGCATTTGCCGGTGTATTCAAACTTTCTCACCAACGCTGCGTATTTAAAATTGATGAACTGTAGGTATATCGCCTGAAATGACGACTTTAAAATTTCTTAAAATACCTATCTCGAGGAGTCGCACCAAAATGACTGTCTTCTCTTTTGAATGACTCTTAAGCCAATTCTTGCGAAACTGATAATTGCTGTTGCTTTAATGGAGACGTAAAAACCAGCGCCTAACCTTCAACGTTCTCACTAGCTTGCGACACTTTCGCCACGAGTCTCGGTGGAACGTTCTTTATCTTTATCCACTTCAGTTTCAAACATGCCGCGGGTGGTGAACTTCTATGCACGCGTTTTTACTGCAGGACGCGTATGGCTACTACTACATACCCCCGTAGCTGATAACAGTCAAAAACAGGCCACAACAGAATATTCCTCAGACAATATTTCTTTTCTTATATGGTTTTCAATAGCTGAACGACCTCCCATCGGGGGCTGCTACCTTCCTTTGTGTGAACCGCTTCAAAATGTAATTGGATTGCAACTTACTCAAGAACGGTTAATTTAGTAACTCACCGTGTTCTTAGTACCCCCTTATGCCCCAGAAACGATGTTACACCACGTTGCAAGTGACCGCTTATCAGGTCAACAGAAGCCTGCTGGATATCAAACCAGACAAACCGACTTGATCCGGGTGTCTTGGGCCCCCATCCTCCAACCTGTGTAGTTATCGCTGCAATCGCTGCGTGGGGGACCTCCCGGAGTTTCAAGAAGCATTCAGGCTGAGAATGGGAGATTTCGAAGATTGTTATCAAAGTTTCGAGGGGAGTTTATTCTGAAGGGGTCGGAAGATATTGACCTACGCATGTCAAACGGTTTTGTGGTATATGGTGAGGATATCTGTTCAGATAAGTCGTATGTTGCTAGGCGCTTGCCTAGCATCTCAAAGATTAGTGAGATGATTGACCTGAACTGGGTGTTCCATATTCCTTCTTCTAAGACTACTTCCGACAGCAGTTTTTTTTTACACAAATATCAGTTTCACTTGGAAGCTGTCGAGATATTGTTCATGGTCCTAAGTGGTCCTATGTGAGAAACATGTGCCCAAATGGATCATTTCAACCGATTAGCAGTGATGAAACTTCCGGACGACACTCTGGAACAACTGTTCGAAGGAACCCGAACGAACGTTTCCAAGAAATTAGTGCGACTTACACACACGGAATCAAACAGATATTTGAAGCAGGCATAAAAACCCAGAAAAAGCAGCAGCCAACAGGTTTGATATTTACTGGAATTCCAAATAACGTTGCTACACCCTGTTTTCACTTAATGCTTTTCAGATCAACAGACGCCCGCTTCACATTGAACAAAAAACCGACTGGATCCGGGACCCTTGGGCCTCTACTTCGAACCCGTGTAACAATCGCTGAATCTCTGAAAAACGCTGTCAGCGGATCACTGTCAAAGAATGATTTGGCTTCAGAGAAGACGTTGAGACGAATAAAAGCCTGTTGGAAAAACGAATGCAGTTCACAGTTGCAAATGGTGAAGACATTACTAAAGGATGGGTGAAGTGAATTTAAGCGAATTGAAACAACGACTAAACAACGGAATTTGACTGAGTTGCGTCTACGCGACTGATAGTTGCAAATAGTGCAGACATTAATACTAGACCGGTGGACTTGAATGTCTCTCACTACATGAAGACATGTTCGGATTTTTGGCCATTCTTATTTGCAGGACGACGTAGTGTGTAATTATCGGGTTTCGGATTTGCATCATACTGCGATATATTTCCACGTCTAACGCGGTTTACTACATGGTGCCTTGAGTTTGTTCACACCCTGTCTTGTTGTGGCGTCCAGTTATCTCTTGGTCATCATTCTAAGTTCAGTGAGTGCCACAACACAAGAAGATATAATTACGTTTTCGTATGTGCGTCGCAGTTCGGATCAGGAACGTCCAAAATTCCATTAAACCTCTTCGTATCCCGGCGAATAACGAGGTCATCTTCGACGTGGTCGCCGAACGATTTGTTCATTCGGGAAGAGTACATACATGGCAGCAGTTGCCTTATTGCAAACATAAAATTGCGTACACAATTCATCAGGTTGACATTGAAAATATGATTGCCCTCCGCGACAATAATCTTTATCTGGAAAGCAGTGAAAGTCAGGTGAGGTTAACCAAGGAATGTTCTGGTATCAGTTGCACCGCTTTCGGGGCCAGTCGATTACTCAACCCAGCATGATGTGCACGTTTACTTGTGTGAGGGTATGAGCAGCATGTGGCGACGAAGAGTGGTTGGTGGTCGTCGATACTTGAATCGTGCGCTCGATGGCTCGTCAAACTCTGATTTGGGCGTTCACCTTGTGCCGTCTAACTGAGTGACGAGTCGCTCCAAAAGAAGCGTTGTCTCGTTTGTTAAATGTAGGGACCTACGAGCCGCGGCAATTTGCCAGTTTTTAATTCTGTCACTGAACCTGTTTATCTGGTAAGCACTACAGAACGCAAAGTTGGCAGTCTGCATAATAACCAACGCTGCAGTGTACCTCCGCTGGTAAGCTTGGACATAACTATACTGAAACACTTGTTAACAGTCAGACTGGAGACCAGGTCACGCATACTCTAAGGGCTGCGCACTTGGTACGGAAGTTGGTTGACTTGGGACATCTCTTATGTCATTGCAGGTTGCGTGGACACACTGTCGCTCATGATCCTAGTCTTCGTCTTCACTGGTTCCACGACGGTATGCATTGCCGGAGAAAAAAGGCGATGTCTGCCATCGTTTCATTTGAAAATCAACAAAAGCACAATTGTAAACCTAGTTCGCTAGCGCCTAAGACTAGGCGGACAAGCTCTGTGGATCCTTACAATTTCCATGCGTAGCATCTATCACGGTATACATGTGGTAGTGCCGATAAACTTCTGTCGGTTTATTAATCATGAACATAAAGTGCATTAGACGATTTCGATCATTTACGTCAAAATCATTCACCGGTCGTTGACTTTGCTGAGGTCCGTCGCACAAGTTTTGAGATTGCTGAACTTCGTTCGTTCTCTGTTGAGGGGTGCTCCCACATTTTATTATCTTCCCTAGGTAAACTGCTTTAATCCTCCTCCTTCTAACATCAGCTACAGCTACCGTTTCGCTTACGCTCATCCAGCCTGAACCCTGTAAATTCCTAAATGCCAAATTTGGAAAGTTACCTTCTATAACTTTTCTTGGGTAACCTATAAGTCTCATCATTTCTCAATGCGCAAACAGTCACCCTTATACGACCCAACCAATGGCCATTCCTTTGAATGAGCTCGCCTCCCTTTAACGTCCCCATTACTGGTCGTTGTTTGTTGTCGATTTTGTTACACGTGCAGCTTCTCTGTTCAATTTCTCATTATCTTTCACGTTAAATGTGAGAAAATTAATTCTGTTGTACAGTTATTCCATTAGTATCTTATTAAATACAGTTTTTGTGGGCGTCTTCTCATCAATCGTTCCGACGGTGACTCATCTTCTTCGCCGTTGGATATTGAGAAATATACTCATTGAACCAAAAGATTGTGCGTCAACCAATATGAACTTGAATCGTTATCAAACGGTTTAATACCGGATGTGTTCAGTTGAGTATGTAAAGGACTTAGGTATCCAATCTTTTTTCTGTTTACAAACAATCGGTTGCATAAATTGCACACCTCTCTTGCAGTTGTCTTATCAAAATGTTAGCGGACGTACTGCGTGATGTTGAAGGTAAAATCATTAAGTAACCACGACTGAATTTCACCAGTTTCTTCGGCACCAAGGAGACGCCTTGATGCTTCATACTTCGCGGCAATGACGCCATAAGGATGGTTGTGCAGCATGGTGGACTTCGTGATGCAGTTGTAGTGGAACAGATGTGTGAACTACAATAACTCACGATACAAAAATAACGAGGGAAGACATGGACTGGACTCACCAATGATTGACAATGTTCGTGAGGCATCCAATGACGCCGGGAAAGTATTCGGATTGTTCCAAGCGTAGCTGAGGATGCGAAGTAATAGAGCTGGAAGTTAATCCGACATATAGGATGTTTTGAACTGGGTAGCAACCACGGGCGTCGTAGGAAGAACCAGCGGGCGTGTGTAGCAGAGCTTTATTCGCAAACGTGCTGTGTTGTGTGTTTTTACTCAAGTCCAACAAAAATATACAATGTGGTCTGATGCAATCGTTACGCAATGTTGGAAAAATGAAGTAAAAATGATGAAATATCTGCAGATGCAATCTGAAACACCGAATGCAATAAAAATACGAGCCATTACGCTGCAATGTTCATTTATATTACGACTAACTTTCAAGTTTTGTCAGCATTGCTGAAGAAGACCTAGAAAGATTTCCTGATACACTCCTGTTTTCTTCCTGTTGTTGATCGAATTCTAAATCTGATAGTGATGGTTTGAAACAAAGAAGTAGATAGAGGTAACAAAACAGTATGTACAAAAAAGACGACTGTGCATTTTACTGTTATAGTGCTTCAACGCCGAAACTAGCTGGAAATGGCCATTTGGGCACGGGAAGATTTTCTTCAAATTTTTCATGGAATATTATATGGCGTATTACGTGACAAATATGTAGAATTCATCGAGTATAATGGTTGTGTTGCAACGAAAAAATCGGCTATACCTGAAAATTGTCAACACTTCTACCTTCGTCTAGAATAGTGTTGCGCTTTTGATTCGATAAAAGCATCATGTTCACAAGGGTAACTGATTTTGCGTTCCGAAATTGCTGCCATTGGCGGTTTCATGGTAGAATACGTGTTCCGGTTTCGCAGAAACACTCAATTTTGCGTGGATTGGTAAATATAGTTGAAATGGCAATTTTCGACCACGTTGCGTTCGCAATGCAGTGAACACAAAAAATCAGCGTTGTTGTAATTAGAATTGAACTATGTAAAATAACGATGGAACGCTTGAGAATTGCAAGACACAATTAGACACAACAACACAGAACGTATATTGCCGAGTCGTACGTATCACCAAATTGTACAAGATATTGGACTAGTGAAACAATTGCATAACAGAAGGAGACAAAGCTTGCCAGTCCTGTCCATCACATCCGCCACATTTTGAATGGGCGTGCAGGTATTTGTTATTTCGTGGTGGTCTTGATTCAGAACGTCCAGATCTTCAGACTATCGATTCTCCAAGTGTTTCGTCTACTTCGTGAATGGCCTGTATTTCATTAACGGCATTTGCTTCCAATGCAACAGGATTATCTGGAAAGGACTCGTTAGAATTCGAAGCAGCACGATTTCTGTTAACAGACTAACATCTAGAATTGAACTCAATCTGATCAACATGTCTTCGATGGCAGGAAAGGTCTTCCAAGTCAAGAATATTAACCATGCGATTTCCGTGAAAAGAAAAGACTATTCCATTAGCAAGACGTAAACTGTTGCTTTCGAAAAACGTAACATCAGCTGTTTTTGCACGGTCAAGACTTGTACGCAGAGAGCGAGATTTGAAAAGGATCGCGGGACTCTTTCCAATTACCGAATGTGATGCATTTCTGTACTTCATGAGAAAATTATCGATTCCTCGATCAAGTTCCATAAATGAGTTTGGTGTTAGAGAAGCAATGGCAGACTTCAGTGTGCGTACAAAATTTTCTGCAAGTCCATTGGATTGTGGATGTCGTGGAGCAGTAAACAAATGCCGACACCCAAGTTCTTTAATCTATTCCTCTAAAGACTTGGCAGTAAGGTGAGTACCATTGTCGGTGACCAAAGCAGCAGGTACACCATCGCAACAGAATAGTTTTCCCAAAGCATGTTGTGTAAAGTCTGTACTCGGTGACGAAATGAGAACTTCAGGCCATCTGGAATAAGCATCAATAATAACTAGAGCATATTATTTCCCCGGGAAAGGACGCCGCAGTAATCAGCTTGAACTCTTAAATGTTTCAATCGTAACAGGTCACGGAGGCCATCGTGATTGTTTTGCATGAATCTTGTGCACACATTTGGTACAATTCATAGCAGTGTGTTTAATATCTGATTCTAATTCCGGCCACCAGCAAGATAAGCGTACAAGCGGCTTCATCTTATCAACTCTCAAATGTCCGGAACGCAAGTCCGCAAGGATATCAGATTTCGGAGTCGGTGGAATTACAAAACGATCATAAAAACACAGTAATCCATCTGGAGTAATGGACAAGTTTTCAAGGCGACAGTAAAATGCGGGAAATCTACGCCGCCCTTGTGTCAAGCCACCTCTTAAGGTGGAGATAATAGGACCAAAGAATGTACGAATATCGCACACAAGTGCATCTCTTTTTACTGGCAGTGGTTGAACTAGTAAACAGTCAGCGTTGTCAGAATTTGAGTCAGGTGACGGAAACCTGGATAGGTAATCAACATGAAGAATAGCTTTTGCACTACGATGGATGATTGTGTAATTGCAGGAACAGAGGGCAATGCTCCAGCTTCGCACCATACCAGCAGATGAATTTGATGGCGATTTGCTGGGATGATACAGAAATTTTAAGGCTTCATGGTCTGTTGTAATAGTGAATGAGAGTCCATAAAGGTAATTATGAAGTCTTTTAACAGCCCAATACACTCCAAGAGCTTCACATTAGGCCCGAAAATACCCACGTTCGGCGTTAGACAGACGATGTGAAATGCACATAACAGGTCTACCACATTGTTCGCAGCTCTGGGTGCTGTTCTCTGGCATTCCGGTGCAACTATTCTGGGCGCTCGATTGGCAACAGCCATTTCGTCCCGTGCAAATTTAACTTGAACTTGAACCGCACCTATTTCAGTGAGAGAAGCATCGATAATTACATTTGAATGATCTGTGACAGAAAACGGTTTCAAAACAGCAGTAGTTTGAATATGGTGAAGCAAAGTACGGAGCGTTTTTTGTGGCTAACGGACCAAGAAAAACTGTTGATGGATAACATGTCGAACAAAGAAGTGGCACATTGAGCGAAATTCAGAATAAGTCGTGAGTAGTATTGGAGTGCACCCAGAACAGAACGGGGTTCATAAAGGTTAGTGGGTGGCGGTGCATTCACTAATGGGGCTAAGCGTTGTATATCTGGTTTCAATCCATTACAATCATTTCAACAGAGAAATGAGGCGATAATCATGGGTGGTTTTATCGGGAGCATGAAAAATGACGTCATCCTGGTAGGTTTCGATGCCATTTAATTCTTTAGTAATTGTATTCATGACATCCTGAAATGCAGCCGGCAAACGTTTAAACTGAATGATATTTGCAAATAAGCCTGCTTTAAATCAATTTTTGAAAACTCTTAGGACCTGACAAACGGCACAATGTGTCTTCGGGTTCTTCTGTTGTGCCGGTTCATCGTAGTAGACGTGTATTCAACGTTAACCCGTAATCCCCACAAATTCTCGGTGTAATTCTAACAGCTTTTAGTGGTGTCACTACTGGAGTCGACCACTTTGACGAGTCAACAGGCGTAATATCTCCTTTATCACGCGTGGATTGTAATTCTTTGTGCACAGGTTCTCGCAAACCAAACGGGATGATTCGTCTCTTAAGCTAAACTGGGTCCCCCTGAAGCTCCAAGTTTTACCTTTGGTATTCGCATTCCCCTTGTGGCCTTAGAACAGTCCAGCATAAGTTGTCTAGTGTCAACGTAGTTCACTGATGTTAGTAGCGAAATGTCAGAATGTAGCGGTCGTAAAACTCTGAGTCCAAGAATGGAAGGTCCTGAGCTTGAAACTGAAAATTGACAGTCAATAGGGCTAGCATCCGACAACTTCACGGATACGGTGCGGCAGCTTACAATGAATGACCAATGATATCACGAACGTTAACTTGTGTGAGTTGCAGAAGTGCATCAAGGAAAAATACAATTAGGTCTGAATGTGAAATTATTGGTTCGACACTACCGGTTTCAACAATAAAATTGTGACTTTCGCTAGAAGCAGACACTAACGTTTTGAAATCATGAGAAGTGTTTTGGGGCAAATAGATAAAGAAAGAGTAGAAATGTTATCAGTTAATAGTTGAACATTCGAATTAGAATTTGTCGTTAAGGTAAATGAACGTCTAAACTTACATACCGATTGAATGTGACCCACTTTGCCACAGCCGAAGCACTTTACCTGTCTTAGTGGACATGAATACAGGGAATGATTGCGTCCACAAGATGCACATTTCCCAAATTGTTGTTGAACTGAATTTACTTCACTTCCTGTAGAAAATTGAACGGATGGTCTTGGCACACGGAAATAAGTACGCGGTTTGAATGTGTTGCCTCGTTTTGGCCTTGACTTGTTGCCTTTAGAATAATTGCACAGAACCTCAGTAGTCTTCGTAACTTGTTTTACGTCCTCATACTGTCCACACACTTTACGAATGATATGGAATCTTTGATCATGATGCAGAAGAAGCATTTGTTGTAGCTCTGGCAAGTTAATACCAGCAATCAACCGATCACGTAGCTGATCCTCTAACTGGATGCCGTATTCACACCTGGCTGCTTGTGTTTGCAATTGTAAGACGAAATCACGAATCGACTGAGATTCAGACCGGAATAGCACATTGAACTTGGCTCTTTCAACTGCCATAAAATTCACCGGTTTGAAGCGTTGGAGGAGTATTTTCTTTAGCGTAGGATAGAAGCAATTGATTGGTGACTCGGGGAAAACCAAGTTTCTGACAAGAGCATAAACTTCCATACAAATGAAATGCAGAAAAAAGCAACCTTCTTCTTCTCGTCTGACTCAGATTTTGTGAGACACCAAATGTCAAACCTTTCCAAGGGATCCTGCAATTCTCGAGCACTTGAATTAGTGGATAATAGATCAATTTCAGTAATCACTGTAAATGGTACAAAAGCCCGACGCCAATTGTTGAAATTTTCATTGAACTATATAAGATAACCATCGAAAGTATAAGAATTGCAAAGCACAATTGAGTACAGCAACACAAAACGTGTATTATCGAATCGTACATATCACCAAGTTGTAGAAGATATTGCAATAGTAAAACAATTGCATAACACAAGGAGACAAAGCATGTTAGCCATGTCTATCGCTGTCATCTACTGTAAAATATGCCACCACGCATGTGGGTTAGTTATATGACTGCGTTGTACATTCAGTCGGCAATTATCCGTTCCACAGAATTCGAATTAAAAATGGTTCAAAGAGGATAAGGGTAATGTTTACGCGAATCCTCGTTTTGGAAGATTATTTGAAAGCTTAAGATCGGAATTTTAAGCAAAGTACCCATAATACATAAATTGTAAATAAGCAGCGTCAATGGAATATTCGGATTACGTCGAATAATTTCCAAAAGTACCGGTTTGATGACGCAAACATTTCCCACCATTTCCGTGAAAACAACTCGTTATTAGCTTTAGCCCATCTTTTCTGGTATTCTAAATACGTGCATGGCAATTTTCGAGATAAAATACATCATCCCATAACCTGAGAGTGTTTAATTCTGCGGTGTTTTAAAGATATCTTCCAAATGGCAATATACGATCATACAATGTTGACACGGCATTTCAACAGGACCACCAACACATTTCATGGTGAACCATGTATGACGAAGTGTTCAGCTATCTTCTCTATACGATATTCATATTCTTCCCCATTTTTTATAGGATTTCAGGTGGATACTGGTCAACGCGGGGTTGTTCTTAGAAATGGTTGAGAATGATGCTATCATATGAGCGCTTCCATCTTCGGTGTAAATGGAACAGCGTGAGCAAAGTGTGTTATGTCCCACTTCATCACCTAGAACCTTCAGTAGTAAATTCTGTTCACCCTGCTGCATTGTTTCCAACTGGATTGAGATTGCGTGGCGTTTATACGCAACAGTATATGGAATCAGACGAACTCAAGTTGCCTGCCTACCACTGGGAGGTATACCTGTCAGCCAGTCACAACTTGACTTTTAGAACGCCTACTATGTATCACGGTGCAGGAAACATTCCAATCAGCAAGACGATCTACGGAGTCGGAATGATTATCGATATGTACTTCTAAACGCTTCAAATACAACGTCCTCATCACTTCCCCATATTCCTTTTCCAATTTGTTGACAGCAAAAGTTATTCGGAATGTGTTGCTACTAATGTGAACATATATTTCATACTCAGACGTTGATCATAGCTTAAGGCAACTGGGTGGATTAGCTACCAATATTAACACTGCCAATGAATCTGAATAACAAACACGTGCAATGTTTACGTATATTCTGACATTCACAACATTCCCGTTTGAGATAAAAAACCACATTTACCTGATACGCTGTTCTCAGGACCCACGAAGTTCAATGAGTGATTGATTGCGCAGTGTTCGTAATGAGCTCTTTCATACAAATCTCCGTCAACTCTCCATTCGTCCGTTAGTATTACTGCGTTTGGCTGATAGCAAATGATATAGATAATGTAACCGGCTTACTTGGACATGCCTTCGGATTATGGGTAAGAGGGTGGCTGTATCTCGTTTGTTCCCAGAGCAGACCATCATGAATATCTGTTGCGTTCCTCTATCTATGCCTCCAAGTACCCCGGCTCTTGGGAAGTGACATCCATACTTTTGCGAATTCCCTCAATTTCGCCGTAACAGGGGCGCTGTTTCTGAAACTTATTTCACCTTCTGCTTGGACTTACGATCGTGGGCCAGGCGTAGGCAGTTCATACGGTTCTTCATTACGTTGTGTCTTGCTAACTCAATCAATATCATCTCGGCGCTTGTAGACATTTCTTTCTGCTTCCACTGCGCGTTTGTCTCGGAGTTAGCCCAAGGCTGTCCTCTCCAAAACACGCAAGAGGCTAAAGCTCTAGCCGATCCGCCCTCCAAAGTACGACGACGGCTCTAGAATACATCGGCTCCGTAGATAGCATTGGCACCCAACAGACATTGAGTACTCAGACTGAGTAACCTGTGGCCGGCTTGCGTTGACCGGCTCCAAAACAGCGTCCTTGTTTGCACACCTAGCAACCCTAACAGAGTTCCGCAAAAAAGGCAGAAGAGTTGAACGAAATTACCTTCCAACGGATCAGAGAACACCACATTCAGATGTTCAGTGCACTGCTGTCACGACGACAGCCCCGCCATTGCACACATTCTTAGCACCAACGCTAGAGCTCCGTATTATAAGTACGAAATACAAACACGCGGAACGATATACCGTCCTTGGATAGTGCACTCGTCTGACGATGAAATATTATTAACATCAAGCCACACTTATGAAAGGCGGCCTGACAGCCGTAGGGCTCCAGGGCTGGCACACCGAATCTTGAAAGGAGCAAAAGAATAAGATAACATACTGATAACCATCAATAAAGTCTGCAGCTGCCAAAATCACAGACCCACAGACATCGGAACCATAGGCATCCATGATCCGGAGATAGAAGGGTTGTAGCTGAAGCGCTAGAAGTGGGAATCAATGTTTTTGTCGGATTAAAAATGAGCATCAAAGTTGGTCATTATCCATCGGATAAGTAAGCACTGACTCGCAAACACACGATAAACTACGTTCAAGCAAAAGCAGTAAGCACTCGACGAAATATTACGCACGTTGTTAGTGACAGATTGAGACACGTTACCCAGGTTTGCAATAAGCCGTAGGTAGAAACAATCACGTAATAACGTAGACCGTTTTCTACCCGAAATATTGACTGGGAAGAAGACTGAACGCGTGATTCAATCATATAACTAACCCACAGACGTGGTGGCATATTTTACAGTTGAAGACACGTTGATTTTTTGTGTGTACTGCGTTGCAAACGCAACGTGGTCAAAAATTGCCATTTCAACTATATTTACCAATCCACGCAAAATTGAGTGTTTCTGCGAAACCGGAACACGTATTCTACCATGAAACCTCCAATGGCAGCAATTTCAGAACGCAAAATCAGTTACCCTTGTGAACATGATGCTTTTATCGAATCAAAAGCGCAACACTATTCTAGACGAAGGTAGAAGTGTTGACAATTTTCAGGTATAGCCGATTTTTTCGTTGCAACACAACTATTATACTCGATGAATTCTACATATTTGTCACGTAATACGCCCTATAATATTCCATGAAAAATTTGAAGAAAATCTTCCCGTGCTCAACTGGCCATTTCCAACTTGGTTCGGCCTTACTATATCGGCGAAACACACGATTGTCAAGGTGGGATGTAGTAGAGGTGGATGTAATATTGTCAGCTTGTAAGGACGGGTTGTTTTCTTTCAACATCGGGGTAGATGGGGCAGTGCATTCTTTTGTGCACGTTGGTTTCATTCGGTCAGTATATGCCGATTCGCTTCGTCCGATTCTTTCAATAAGGAAAGTGTTTCGTCGGCTGTAACTACTTTGAAGGGCCGAGGTATCGTAGTTTCAGTGGTTTTCTTATGATGTCTTGGCGCCAAAACACAAATGTACATGTGAGCCAATCCGAAGATTTCTGTTCTTTACGCCAATGTTAAAAGGCTGGCGTAAAACGAAGGCCGGACACGTGTTGCCGTAAATTAGGATAGTAATCCGTAACTGAGTCCGAATGAGTCGAGGGTTGAATCAGTTTTCCTGGGAGATGCAATTTGGTACCGTAAACCAATTCAGAGTTAGTACAGCCAATATCCTGTTTAACGGTAGGCCAGGTTTATGGGAAGTAACTGGTGCGGGCCCGCTCCACTTCATTGTCTAGGGCTGGGCGTTTACCGAGGCTTTTATTTGCCAGTGCAAACGCTCGACTAATCCGTTAGCACATGGATGGTGTGCTGTCCAGTTAATGTGGGAACAACTCAGTAAAGAAAAGGCTGAAACTTGGTGCCTTGTTGCGTAATGATTGTAGATGGCACACCAAAATGGGTGATCTTACGCTCCAAGAATGTTTAGCAGTTTTCTCCGCTGATACATCTCTAATGGGTACAGCTAAAGGTCAACCGGTGAAGCGATCAACTGCGGCCAGTAAATGTGTGAAATCATTGAAGGGTGGTAGTGGGTTAAAAATATCAAGGTGTACATGGAGAAAGCGAGCGTCTGACCGGAAGAACGTGCCAGGTATGGTAAACGGATCTGTGCACTTTACTTATTTGGCACTCCATACATTGTTGTTACCAGTGGCGAGCAGCTTTCTCCATATAGGGCCGAGCAAGTCTTCATGCGGTCAGCTTCAATGTGCCGCGTTTTCCCGGATGAGATGAACAGTGGATATGATTAAAAACAGTACGTCGGTAAGAAAGTGGAACGCAAGGTCTAGGTGTGCCCCTGAAGTATCGCATGGAAAATCATCAGCTTGTGTTGACAAAGGGATAGTACATAATTTCAAGGACTTACAAACGGAAACGTCCTTCATGTCCTCACTGCACTGCTGGATGGTGGTCAATTTAGACAAGTCGAATGGCAGTGGTGATTGGACTAGGTTGACATCAAGACGTGACAGTGCATCGGTAAGTGTCGGACGTCAGTGGTTAATTGAGTGGTGTAGTCCAGATTTTGGATTTCACCAAGGTGAGCATCGATGGAGCTTGGCGTGAAATTGCGGAGGCTAAAGACTTTTGGTCCGTTTGCACAACAAAGTGACGAACCTTCCAATAGGTGCCTAACGCACAGGATCGCCAAACTAATGGCCAGCAGTGCACGTCCAAAGGCAATGTGCTTTATCTTTGCCGGTGATGGCCTTCGAGAGGAAAATACCAGGGATTGCTGTTTGCTGTTTACGGATTGTTTTAAGATTGCGTTGACGGCAGCAATTGATGCATCTGTAGTGAGGTGGAAATTGGCGCCTGGATCACAACTAATGAAGCTTAGTTTAGCGGCGTGGCATAGGCCGTAAGTTGCCGTTAAAAAAGCCATTTTGACTTCGAGTAGAAGTTTAATGGACTTGCGTTTGGAGTCAGCCAAGTCTGTCGGAGGGTTCAAAACGTCCCAGCTGTGGGGAATGAAACACCGATAGTAGTTGAGTATGCCGAAGAATCGTCGAAGTTGGTTCATCGTAGCGGGCACCGAGAAGTTTGAGATAGACTCAGCTGTATCTGGCCAAGATGTTATGCCGGATTGGTCGATGTTATGTACCGGAAAATTCAATGAACCAACTCTGCAAACACACTTGGCGACGTTGATTTTAATATCATCTTCGGCACGTTCGAGCGGCCAGCGATCAAAATGTCGTCAATCTAGACATATGTAAAAGGGAGTCCATAAAATACTTCGTCCATAAATCTCTGAAGTGCTTGAGCCGCATTACGGATTCCGGAGAGGCTTCCTTGTGAACTCAAGAGATCAGAAGCGTATTGTAGTGGCAGTTTTCGGAATGTCCTCTTCGGCAACCGGGGTGTGATAATTGGAACCTACTAGGTCTAATTTGAAGAAAATTGTTGCGCCGGCGAGTTCTAAAGGAAAATCGTGGAGATGTGGTATATGGTACCCGACCAATATTGTGCAGCTATTGAGAGCACGGTAATCATCGCAAGGTCGCTGAACTCTCGGAGACGTTTTCGGTATCACGTGCAATGGTTTCACCCAAAAGCTGTTTGAAGGCCAAATTATACCCAACTGTAGCGTACGTTTGAATTCAGCTTCGACTATTTTGATTTAGACATGATGTAAACGGCGTGAACGAGCGAACAGTGGAGGACCGCGAATTGTAATATAATGTTCCGGTAAGTGCTTATACCTCTCAGTATACGAGCAAATCCAAGTTAACAAAGAAGAATATCTCAACAGTGAGAAAGATGGTGTTGGTGGAAGAGTAGGCCAGAAGCCCATTGGCACGTTCGTCGATTAGACGTCATTTACTGTGCAAGTGGTAGCGTTGTCGGTTTGCTTACGCCTCTTGACATCAAGCAAAAAGCTAAAATGTGCCAGGAAATCGGCACCGATGAGTGGCGTCTGAATGTCACCAAGCAGGAATATCCATCGCAGACATCGTCTGGAATGCAACAACTGACCAATGGTGTCCCGTCGCCCACAAGATCTGGTTGAAGCTAGCTGAACTGTTCTTCCAAATGTTCAACCAACCTGTCAAGTCGGCGCGATTGACTGGTGATACGTGACATCTTTTTCACATATGATCTCACTCACACCGACTCGACAGTGAGTACAACCACGAATCAGGGAAAAAAGCCTTCTGCTATTCCCAGATAAAGAGGCTCTTGCCATTGCTTTCAACTGTTCGAACACGTAGTGCTCACGGTCAATGCGCAAGCTTTTAGTCGGCTTGCCTTTAGGTTTTCAACGGTTGTCTTCGTATTTAGAACAAGGTGGGGACGTGCGACGCTAGGTCATGAGGTTTATCGACATGATGTCGCAACGGAACAGCTTTCTCTTAAAGTACCTGTTCACGTCATGCTTTCATAGGTGCGGCGATTTGTTTCCAGTGTTCGTTAGAATCACTTACTTGACTCAAATCAGGCAAATTGTTCATCAACGCCCTCTGGTAAGTGGCCTTCACACTCTCAACACTCGAAAGCCAGCTAAGTACCTTGAATTTACGAGCATATTTCCTCTGGGCAAATGACAAGTCAAAGCGGACGCGCAAAACGGGATGGTCCGAGTCCAGGTGGTTGTTCCAGAAGACACGACAATCCTCAACAGAGTGGCGCCACCTGTAACTAACTGCTGTATGATCCAACTGTGTCTATAGCTGCAAAGCACACGGAGGTCCCCAAGTATTACAGTACTTCATCCTGTTTTGGAATACGGTGCTGGAAATATACAGATCGTGG
>JTDE01007256.1:8497-23680 GCA_014338405.1 Paragonimus skrjabini miyazakii | reverse complement strand
CTTTTCGTGCTAGCCATTCCATTGGCTAACCAGCATTAGCCAGCTGGACACAAAGGCCTCACTCACACACCTACTGGTCTTATTCCTTCGGGTTTACACCGGATACGTGGTGTGTGAGTGGAACTGCAAGTGGTGCAGCGCAGGTCACTTGCGGTGATGGTTTAAAGCGCAAGCGTCCTTTGGCTTCGGTTACTGTGACAGGCTAATCCGTCTCGGATGCCGCCAACCATCACGCTGTCGGGTGGTCAAGGTCATGTTGTAGTGGATTAGCAAACCGGAGGCGCGAGTATTCTAACACTCGGCGGAATACATAAATGCCGAGGAGAGGTACGTCCAAAAGCCCACTGCGAGTGGATCAGGGATAGCATGGACGACCGGATGAACTATCGCGCAATTGGATCGGACCAACAGGTGAGACAAAGCAGGTAAAATGGAATGGACGACCAGATCGGGGGCGCGGTTATTCCAACACTCGAAGTATCCCGACACGGTCGTATAATACGGCCAGAGGCCACAGTGAATAGACTGCGGACAACACCAGCAACCGGACGAGCCATCGATCAACGAGATCGGACCAACAGACGAGGATTGGCAGGCGGAAAAGCCCCGACAGAAGGTGTCGGGCCCATGTGCACACGGTGTGCGTGCGGAAACCGGCGATGTTATGGCTCGGAATTCTGACTCATAAACGCAAGCGCGCGTAGCATGGTAACCAGCGCATTGGGCAATGAAGATTGTGCTTAATTGGACGACTTGACGTCACACTATGTCTGGGCCGGCCCCCTGTGGCATGTGACCGGAATGTGGCGCCCCAAATCCCCATCTGAGCGGCCCTTAAGCGCATGCAGTTTCAGTGACTTTGATTAAGCCACAGTTTGCCAAATCCACTGCAGTCAACGCTTCGTGCACACACACGCACGCGGACGCAGCAACAACCTCGGACACGTGATTCGCCTGGGCTGACAAGACAACGTGACCGTCCACATATGGGATCACAACTTATCTGGGTCCCTGGCGCACCAATGAACGAAACGCAGCTACAGTGCCCCATGGACGGCATAGTGTTTCCACTCTGTAGATCACTACGTCGATATTTATGAGAGTCCTTCCAATATTCCACTAACACACCGACGAATTACATATCTGTATCTTGTGTAACTGCACTTGCTATATTTGTTCATTATTTAAATTAAACCTTTTTGCATATCCCTCTGACATACTATTTAGATGTTTATTGATTTTATCCAATACTAATTACAGTCATGAGAACGATAAAGTAGCGAACAAGGCGTGTTTTCTGTGTTTGATCATCAGGCTAATTACAATTTAATAAGTATGAAAAAAGTAACTGGAGTGAGTCAAAAAAAACGGTCAGTAGAGGTTGTGGACGGCGTGTTTGTTATCAGCTACGCAATCGCTGTTCCAAATCGTGGACTTCATTGATTGTGGGCCAGGGGGAGGTGAAGTGTTTGCACGAACTTCTTCTGAGCACAGGGGTCAGGGTTGCGTAATCGGATACTAATGGCCTCGGCAACGGTCAACATTCGGAATCTCACCATTTTTGGTCGATGCCTTGGCACTCGGTAGACAATCTGAAATGTATCTTTCTTACTGATAGAATGATTAGAGTCGGTCAAATGAGCAGCACTTGCGCCTGGAACCGTTTTAATCACACTATTATTCAACCACGCAGGATGATGTTCACGCACTCTATCAGACAATCGCCTTGTAGTACGACCAATGTTCGACACGAGCAAACAAATGAGAACACACAACAACTGGTTGTAAAACATGAAAGTTTGTCTTTGAGTTGTGACAAGATAACAGGTGTTGAACAGAAACTCACGCACAATTCTGACTCACTCCAGTTACTGTTTTCATATTTGTTGTGTCCCAATTAGCCTGATAATCAAACACATAAAACAAGTCTTGTTCGCTACTTACAAAGTGTTGTAATTAGCAAACCAGCATCTAAAGAGGCCTTCGGTTGTGGTTTTTTTTTGCCTCCCATTCATCGCCCGTTCTTCTGATTCCATTGTATGAATGCTCGTGCGCTCGCCTGTGTTGTCTGCTGTTCACTAACGGGCTTTTGAATGCAACGTTTTACTATCCATCGTATGGTGATATAATTATTGTAATAGCAAAATCCGTTATGAAAATATCACATTTTTACTCTACTCTTGCCATAAATGATGCACGTTTACCTTCAGCTCTGCGTTGCCTTTCAAACGCTGAGTCGCCTGTTAGCGGCCAGGTGTTATCGATCGTTGACGGTGATGGGCAAAACATTGGGACGGAGGGGGTCAAGCGATGTTGTCGAAACGTGTAGTGATTAGGCGAGAGTGCTACTTGGGGAAGTCGAGGCAAATAAGTCACGGTATATGGTCTGCTCTAACCCGATCGCACCAGACCCTGGTTAACCCGACAGTCAGTGCTGGACCCACATCGTGACCTTGCGACGTGCACCCGTTCCCGGACAAAGCACTAGCCCTCTGACTCATATACGGAAAAAGATCGACCAGATCAGCTTAGAACAATAAACCTCTGCTTGCGCTTAAATTAATGAGCGTGGGTCACGGTCACTTGAAAATCACCTGGACAACGTAACAGATAAGGCTCGTGTTGAGGACTCGTTGTTTTGTGCTCCGTGACCGCTTCCTAACTTTTGACTGTCCTGTTTGGAATGGATCTGAGACGGATATTACACATCGCCTAACCATGAACAACTCTGGCCCATACCCCTGTCACCTATGGGCACTCAGGGGTGCTGTCACTCTATTGAACATTGTCGTACGTTTTCGGGTAGCCACCTGGACTCGGATCATGTCATTGTTCATGCTTGTTTCAGTCCGTCTTGAGCCTAACGGTCATGCGTTCATAGTACTATGATCTTACATGCAAAGAAGGAGAGAGCGGGGAACGCTTATCAAGTGGCGCCGGCGAACAGACTACTCGAATCATGTTGGTTGAGTGAACATTAAGAACGACGTTGCGTCTCACAATTTCATGGGTAACATTTCAAGAGAATTATTTTCAGATCACTTAAGTGGTTACAGCTCCGACAACTTGTTCCTGATAACTCGAATCAACGTAGTCACATTCGCCGTCGTGTCGTAGGAACAAATTCATTTGAACCGTGAGAGAACTCGGATGATGTTACGCACCTCACGTACAATCATTAAAGCCATTCGTGTTTGCTCAGTGCACTGACAAGTATTGCATTGTTTCAAAAAGAGTTGTAAACTACAAACCATGAAGAGGCGCAATAGAAACCTGTTCAAACGCTGAGTTTTTAAGCCTCCAACTGCCACAAATATTTTTTTTGGGTACAGTTTCTCAAAAAGATTCCACGAGTTCAGTTAACCATCTAGCTAACCTGCGGTAGAGTGTCATAACGAGATCAAGAATCAGGTGGAGATGTAGACTAGCTGGATAGGTAACAGGTGTATCATAACATGTATGTCAACTTATAACGGCAGTTTCCTTCTCCTATATGTTGAAGCACCGATGTTGTTCTTGAAGCAACTGTTCACAAGAATACAGTGTGTTAAGAGGGGTTTTGCTAGGTAGAGAAAATGCTACGATCTGTCGACAGATATGATCACTCTAAAAGAACTATAGGTCTTTCCACTAATTTCTGAGACATTCCTGAGACCTGTGCTGATAACTTCAGGAGAACATCTGGTCCCAAATTTGAGCTGACTGTTGAAAAATAGCTGATAGCTTCAGGTATTTACCGTACGAACATACCCGATATGTCAAAAGAACACGAAACGTGAAGCATCAGATTTTGAACGGTTGTTAACTCTAGGACTAAACATGTCTGCATTACGTCGCCATATTTGGGCTGTGAGGTAAAACTCTCACGAGATGTAGTCAACCAATGCATGACGATGTCGGTTTCAGATCGATGGATGACTATTAATATAAATTGTAGCAAATAACGATAGGTAGTTATTTTTACAATCATCCATCGGTGGAGTTAGTTCTGAAGACAGAAACTACCTTATTGGAAACGTTCCTTGAAAACTATCATCGGTTTTTACAAGGGATTCATACAGAAGTACACTCGTTGCCTGTGACAGGATCCTATCAGACTGATCTCAGCCAGCAGTAATAGCTTTGTCATTAGACAAAGATACTCGGAAAAAGAAATCCATTCGTTAGAGAGTATCCATAGCATGAATAAATGCGTTCGTGACATTGCAGGGAGCATTTTCCGTATGCACAGCGATCGGTGTTTGTGGGGACGGTCACCTGCTAGGGTTTAGCAGAATGCTTGGATTTGTCACAAAAGTTAAGGATGCATCGATTAGTATTAGGATTAGTGCTATCTTTTCCAGTCAATTAGCTGATGGGGCATTTTTTATGAAATATGATTACATAAGAAGCTGGTACAATTTTCCAAAAAGGTTACATTCTGTTTCCAGGGGTTTTACGTTGGAATGACTGGTTTCATCATTTTCTTAGTGAATTCTTCGAGATGCGTCGGTAAGTTGGTTCAACTTTTTAATGGAATTCGCCAGATAAACATGTGTTTAACAGTTTGTTTTGATCAACACAATTTGCTCAATCATATTCCAGTCGTGGACAATGACATTTTGGAAAACAATACTTCTGACTATGCGAAGTTAGACAGAATGACGGCGTTTTGGTCACTTCCACTTGCGAAACATAAAAGTCGTTATGGAGGTAATAGTCTTCAACAGGGCGACTTGGCTGTTTCAAGGAGCATCCCGTTTGGAGCTCCAATTACTCGCAAGTTTTCAGCCCGATTTTGACCGTATTTAAAGACATCAATATCAGTTTATGAAAGTGTTGCGATCCAAGAACGCGGATGGCACAAGGGTTATTTATTCGACCAAGCAGTACAGGGGTTAAGCATTGAAACAAAACCTGAAACAAAACCACTCATTTGCACGCGGTATTCAGCTTCAGACCGTCTCGGCTGCCGCAGACGCCAATGCTCAGTTTCATTAAGTAGCAGGGACTCCCATAGGTGATACTGCACTCTTATTTTCCTTTCTGCACTTTTCCTGCGGCTTGTAGCATGTCAAAATATATGCTCCGATCCTACTACTGAATAGCAGTTGTATGAGTAGTATGTTACGATCGCTCAACTCCACTACAAAAGTAGAACGGAACGTTAAAGGGTAGGATGAACAAGGTGATTTTGCTGAACTTCCTAATTCACAATATGGTCAAAACTGGTTAATTGGATAATTTGGTGTCAATGAGATTCTTCTGATTCAAATCTCATGCAGCCTATTGTTTCTGGATTGGATATTCCACGCGTCTATTGAATAACTCGGATTGCTGGAAGAGGCAGCTCGACAATATTGTACAGAAGTCTCACATACAATGAGTGTTACAATGCCTTAAACTATTATGCTGTCACTGTACAACATGGACAACGTCATCCAAAGTTTTCTCAGTTACTTGACTAGCCGTGAACACCATCGACGCATTTGGACCGGCTTTAGTAACGAGAGAATAACGAGGTATGCTTGTCAAATAAGGTATGTCAAACGAAATCCAACAAGTAGTTTGGAGTAGTGACATGTAGTTAGCAAGTGAGTATGCGCTAAACCCTCGTCCACTAACAATTCAAAACGCCTTTCCTGAAGAACAATCGAAACGTAGTCCCAACAGGCATCGAATTAAAGAACGGCGTGGGGCTTGGAAACAAACCGTATATTTCCAGCAATGTTTGGAAATATGATAAGTAGTTAGCTCTAGCCTAGTCTTAGACCAACGGTAGCAACCAAGCGGAGAAAGAAAAGAAGCGCGAGATGGGCTACTGTCCACTCGGCGGCACTCAAAAGCGCGCCAAGCTAAAAGTACGTGGAAACTTCGAAAGCGTCAAACAGCGCTCAAAAAGATCCGGGTCAAACGACCCTGAAGAATGGAATAGTGGATGATTCGTTAGGAGAGGGCAAACATTCGCTGCGTGCAATTAGTTGCACAACTGAAGAAAGTGGCCCTGAGTTCATATCAGGCCTCTCATAGCAGGCGTACATACATACAATCATGCGTACACAACGGACAAGCGGGAAAACAGGATCCTCAGAGAAGCTACACAACCGCTGGTCATTACAAATATCTTTTCGCCGATTCAATCCACTATAACGGATTGTGGTCAGTCTGCACATGGAAACGTCGGCCAAGTAAGTATGGCTTTCATTTTCCAACACCTACACGATCGCTAGACACTTCTTCTCTGTCGTTGATTGGTTTCGTCCAGCAGGAGTTAATACCCGACTGGTATATTCCACGACACCGCCTTTCTGCTTCAGCACAGCTCAGATTCCTACATCCTTGGCATTCGTCGCGACAACAAAGCTCTGTCTAGCCACTGGCAACTTCAGGGTCAGCTGTCCCTTCTTCATCGATTGTTGGATCTCGACAAACGCTTGAATGACCTCATCCGTCCAGTGCAATCGGCAATTCTTCTTCAGAATTTCGTGCGATATGCTGGCGAATTCATTGAAGTTTTTGGTGAAGGGGCTGTAGAACCCAATGCGACCGAGAAACTGTCACAACGTCCTCTTCGAGGTTGGCACCGGAATGGCCTCGATCGTAAGCAGTTTCTCGGGAATTGGTTGGACCTCACCCTGACCGACCTTGTGACCGAGTAGTATTACCGTTCGTTTCGCCAGTTGACACTTTGGACTGTTGATTCGTAGGCCGGCTTGTTCAATCTTCTGCAACACAGCTGAAACCTGTCCGCTATGCTCCGTCTCATTCGCGCTGTAGATGACGATATCGTCTCCGTAGACAACAGTATTGTTCAGTCCTTCCAGCACCTTTAACATCAGTTGTCTGAACGTGAAAGGGGCGCCTGACAGTCCAAATGGCATATGTTTGAAGCGGTATGGCTTTTCCCCTGCTGTGAATGCTGTCTTATCTCAGTCTCATTGCTTGATTGGAAACTGCTAATATCCAGACAGCATATCTAACACTGTAACTATCTTGGCGTTCTGTAAATTGTCGAAATTCTCTCAAACCGCTGGGACTTGTACGACTTTATTGACTGTAATCTCATTGAATCTTCTGAAGTCGACACATAATCGGAATTTTGCATTGGACATCTTCACCAACAATGACTTCTTCCTTCAGCACGTCCTTTACTTGTCGCTCGATTTCCGGCTGCAGGTGAACCGGAATTTTTCTGGGCCCGAATGGTCGAAATTGGTCTGGCTTAATGGAGATTTCATATTCAATCCAGTCTTGATCCGCGGTGAACAGTTTTCGGAATTTGCGTATCACTTCGTTCAGCAATCGGTTTTCACTGGATGGCGTGAGATTTGTGGTTGTGAAGTGTCAGTTCATGCTTGTCGTTCGGTTTAGTGGTCTCCTGGATTTATTGTCATGTGAAGACAAGCGCAGGATTTGTTAATCAGGATACAGAACCATCTGCACATGGTTTCTGTGGTGAGTGTGTCGATTCCATACAAAGTCTTTTGTGAATAACCCACACTGTGCGTTTCTTGATTGAGCGGGCTGTTCGGCGTTTGTGGAGAACATGAGAACGCCGCTGTTTGGGTTTGGAATGTGTGTGCGTGACTTCTTCAATCAGTGGTATGACGCCAGCGAATACATTATTTTGTTTGTATCTTGGCATGATGGTAATGTTTAACAATTAGTAGAAAAACACATCTCTGACTGTAATTGGCAGATTTCTATACTAAGCGGTTGCTGTCAGCTCTGGGGTCACGCCCGAATCAGCACAGAGTTCTAAAATATTATTCGATCGACACAGAAGTGAGAGACAACCGGCACTACAACCTCCCTAACCGCTGTACTCACTCATTCTTACAGGTCATCAACTGTGCATGTCTGATTGAATGTTGTTTCAGTGTGTTTCAGTGTTTGTTGCTGAAGTGAATTTACCTTCTATCTAGTTCCAAAAAGACCATCCAACACGATTTTTCACCGGCCAACTGAGAGACAGGAACGCACAAGCAACGACGCTTCTCCCACCTGTAACAGCCTATGGACTTATGAACTTATGAACGGAATCTGCTAAAGCATACTGTGGATTGCTGTCTCAGTGGGGTGAGGTTTGGTTCATGTGCAGTGATTGGACAGTGTCCAGTGGATGTTTTGGTGCGCGACGCATTTAGTCATTAGTCACAGATACACGTTAACCAGACGTGATATCTAGGATGAAGATTGAATATATATATTACTCTGGATGTACACATTGTCTCGCAAAACGCTGTAAACGGTGTCGATAAGCGTAAATCGAGAAGATGCGGCCAGTCCCACCAAATGGCATCCGCCAGTATCTACTTGTTGAGTGTCAGTATACGCGAATGAGCATCGAGCTAATGGTATCCGGTTCTATCAACATGCTGCGTATAGTTCATGTGTGAAGTGTAAAAATGGCCTTACTATCAGCAGTCGCCGCCGCGACAACGACACATATTCATCTTATTAGCGGTGCCTCAGTGTGATCTAGTTCCTGCATCAAATTTTGTCAGGTCCAATTTGTGCACGGCATTTTTCAAAACACTACTGGTTTTCAGAGAACAAAGTACCTCAGTGTGGACAACATTTTTGGACTAGCGCTTCACATAGAACTCGATCACGTAACATGGATAAAATGGCCAGGTAGAATGTGTGGACAGGAATTGGAACGCCACGACACAAAAACAGGGCCACAAAACTGACAAATGCCATACGACACATAACATTCCGAGGACACGCTCCTAAACCGTCACGTCAGAGAGCCAGAATAGTGCGCGAAAGCTAAAAACACAGAATGAACTGTCTCAGATTCATTAGGACATTTGTTAATTGTCGACCAATTCTCTACTCATTTGTAAATTCGTGTCGTTCCTGGGAACGGGATTTTATTCTCCATTGAACATTTTGAACAGTCATGGCCTCGGGGAGAGTAGAATTACCTAAGATATACTCTGCAGAGACATTTTGACCGATATATTTCATTACTATGATCAGTTAATATGCATCAATTTAAATGAGCGTAAAATAAGAATGAGTGATCAGTTGTAACAAGTATGGCACACAGAACCAGTCATATTCGAATGGGCAATCATTAGTTGAAAACGAACGAACGAAAGCCACATTTTAAACTGGTCGAGTAAGAAACTAACGATGCAGACAATGTCGGTCTTACAGTAAGGCACTCGGAAATAAACGGAAGCTAATAGGCAGTCTAAAATGAAGCTTGAGACAAAAGAAAGAAAGAAACTTATGTGAACGACACAACTAAAACATTCAAATAACAGTGGCAACCACTTGAAGAGTAATATGACCTCATGATTGCAAAGTCTCAACGCCATGTTAGTGATAGGGTAATTACCGATGTTTTATGGTTGACCAGTTTGAAATTTGAATTTTGTTCGTTCGTTTCTAACTAATGATGGCTCATTCGAACGTGACTGGTCCTGCGTGCTGTTCCATGTGGGACTGGTGACTCTCTGCAGAGTACATCTTAGGCAATTCTACTTGCGTGTTCTAAATTTATCAGGGGACATGATTGTTTCAAATTTCTGCGTGTCCGCCTCCCCAAAATGACTATGATCAGACCTAATAGTTTGGTGCGTTTGGGATGTAAAATTGCAGAGGAGTTTGTCAATATGGCCTTTATCAAGCAGTGCATATCGTGTGATAGATTTCCAAGGATGTATTTTAAACTTGTGCGCAAGAACGAAACTCTATACTACTACGGAGAATCTCAAGAGACCTGCGGAATGTTACTTACAAACCGCCACTTTGGAATTAGCTCGCTTACGCTCAGCTCACCAACAGCTATCCTCCGTGGTCTCGATTCATTCTGCCGCATTAAATTTACGCTCGTCGTTCGTTCAGTACTGAAGAAAACCAGAGAGTCCCACGGTAGGAGGCTGCAATCATCGATCTCCACTGAGGATGTTATATCCTCTTTTGCTCCTAATCTGGATCATTATGTTAGGAATTTATTGGCACGTTCACTGTACAGAATTGAAACGGAAACGCTTTCGGTAGGTGTCAGGTTTTGCATTTCGCCATTTGATATATCTGATATTCACGTTGAGACGCAGTTTGAGCTTTTATATGATCAAGTGGAAATTCAGAGTCCACATCTAGTGATGGAACTAGTTGGTTCAAAGTTTAGCTGGTTGATTTGGCCCATCAATATCGACGTATGTCAATCATACAAAATTGCCTGTTGAGTAGATCGCTTATACATTCCAGTAATCAGTTGAAGAAAAATCTGAACATTATCATCTTACCGCCGGACAGGAGCTCCGGTGTAATCATACTAAATAAAACTGGCTAGATCGTTAAAATGTCACAAATTCTGGCAATTCGGTCAAAATTCCGCCTGGATGCTAAGCAGAAAGATTTTATTATATCTGTTGAAAAGGAAGTCACCGACTGTCTCCGGAAACTAAGAAAGGGCGAATTGTAATACTTTAGGTTTCATCCACCTCGGGTGGCCTTCCTCAGGAGTGTTGTCACCCGAAGTGGTTGAAACGTAGAGTATTACAACTTGCTCACAAAGTTGTGTTATTCTCAATGCGTCGTGTTAAACACGACGCCCAAACTGTTTGACTTCTTTCGTACTAAGAAAAGGCGATTTGATTGATCAAAACACCTACTGTGAACTCTTACCCAAAGAATCCCAGATACCCAAAATGTATGGCTTACCGAGAGCTCGCAAACCTGGCATACCTTTGAGACCTGTACTATCGATGGTCAACTGGCCGCACCATAAACTGGCCCAGTGGCTCATCCGGTTACTGGAACCACTACTCAAAAAGATTGCTGAACATTGTCTGAAATATTCATTTTCATTTGTTGATTCCATAAGAGATCACAAAATAGAGAACAAGATATCTTTTTTATGTAAAATCATTCTTTACAAATGTTCAGCTCACCGAAGTGATATCGATTATTTATGACTTTGCAGCAGAGCACAGCATGTCTCTCCCACTACCTTTGTTTGAAATTCGTAAGCTCTTGTACCTGTGTACTGTGGTTATTCAGTTTTTATTCAATGGTAAATTTTACCTACAAATTGATGGCGTATTGATGGGTAGTCCACTGGGGACGGTACTCGCTGATACTTGTATGGCCTATTTAGAAAGACAAGTAGCAACAGCTATTCACTCTACAACGCTGTATAAGCGATATGTTGACAACATATTTTGTGTGTGTGTGTGTGTGTGTGTGTGTGACTCACGAGGCCATGCTGATCAACTTTGCGCACAACTGAATAGTCTACACCCGAACATTGTGTTCACCACGGAAGTTCAGGAGGACAACAAACTTTCCTTATTGGATGTGGAAATGTCTATGAACGATGTTGGATCCATCGCGAGAAGAGTGCATAGGAAGCCTACTTGAACAGGTCAGTATATTCACTTCAAAAGTTCTGCACTAATATCGCTCAAACGTGATCTCGTTCGAACCCTTTTCAGTAGGTTTCGCAGAATTTGCACACACGAGACGATCGAGAGGGAATCGGCTTTTATCCACCAATCACTGGTGCATGATGGATATTCCGTGCGCTTTATCTTGAAATACGCGAGAGAAAGGTCGGAACGGTCACTATCAGAAACAGTGTCCTGCAAATCCGTGTGTATAACACATTCACACAAGAGTGAGGATGTTACCACCCTAATCCAGCGTAGACTAAAATGTGCCCTCAGAGCTGCGTACAACTCGGCAGAACTAGGACCGATCAGCCAGATGACACGGCTGCCCTGCACACCGAGGAAAGATACAAGCAACTCACTCGCCAAATCCAACATTAATTATGAATTCACTTGTACTTGTGGAGTCAAGTACATCGGCCGAACGATGAGAACGCTTGGGACAAGTGTTTCGGAGCCCATTCCCAAATGGCTAGCGAACAACAAAAGCAGTGGAGAAGGTTTTTCGTGTGTTGTATCGCCCAATCAATAAACATACTTCACCTTTTGCTCAGGCCGTTGCGATCCACCGTTACAAACCGTCACCTTGTGTACAGAAGAAAATGGTAGTTGACCAATCACTACCATGGTATTAAGAATTTGTAATCATGAGTTAATATTATTCGTTAAGTGGTTATTTGAATGTTTTGGTTGTGCCGTTTACATAAGTTTATTTCTTTCTCTTGTCTTAGTCTTTCTCTTGGGCAGCCTATTAGCTTCCGTTTATTTCCGAGTGCCTGAGTTTCTTACTCGACCAATTTAAAATGTGAATTTTGTTCGTTCGTTTTTAACTAATGATGGCCCATTCGAATGTGACTGGTTCTATGTGCCATACTTGTTACAACTGATCACTCATTCCTATTTCACGCTCATTTAAACTGATGCACATTAACTGATCATAGTAATGGAAGAGATCAGTCAAAATGTCTCTGCAGAATACATCTCAGAGAATTCTACTCGCATGTTCTCATTATCTGTCGTTTGGCGAAATGATTATTGATTTAGCACAATACGTTTTCTCGATTAATGCCCATTTTTGTTTTGCAAATTTAACGGACTTTTTAATTGAGGGTGAAGAAGGATTTCTTGCTACACTCGACCAGTTCCTCTAGTGACTCTCCAGGAATGTGATAGAGGCTTTGACCATTTGCAATACCTCTGAATCCGCAACGGTTTAATCATGCATTTCTCCTGGTCCACCTTGTGCATGCGCAAGCCGGCTTATTTGTGTTACTTTACTCATCATCAATATCGCGTCCACCCCATCGTTTTTTAGAGGTGTGTGTGACAGATACACCCACACATGACCCACTCACTCTACTTGGGTTTTGTTCCATATGGCTTCTCTTGCTCTGTCTTGATAGTAGTGTGGATCGCGTATGAGTTTCTACCCTCTCATCTGATATACTTATTTTCGAGTACTCTGCTGCCCAGTCGAGGAAAAAAATCAGAACAGGAATCTGAGCGGCACTGCACAATCTCAATTTATTGAAAAACCAGCAGCATTTTATAGGTGAACAACAGTATATTTAAGACTGCCATTAAGCGACAGGCATCTTCACGTTTAGATTGGCCAGTTTATTGCTGTGTTGTTCTATGACCTTGAATCTGGCAACTCGGTTTGAAACAGATGCGCATTGAGCAGCAGCTGATCGCCGTCTATGATTGGTTGGCACCAGCTTGGGTATAAATCCGTCTGTAGTAGTTTGTGTGCGAGCACCGATTGGCTGAACTTTCTCCAATCTAGAAACCGCTCCAATCCAATCTCATTTCACTTACTAGCCGCATCTTGTTCGAAAATATGAATGAAACGGAAATAACCTCATGGAGAGCCGTAAAACGTTTGTACTTCCAACGCTCGCTTGCCCACTTGCTCACCGCACTCGGTTATTAGGCCTGTTCTTTATATAAGCCCCTTTGTCTGGACTGTGGATCTCCTACCCACAAAGCTCCATATGTCTGGGGGGTACGTTATTCATAACGATCAGTATGTGAAGTCCTATATGGGACGACCTGCTTCAGGGTGCTTATAACAATGCGAAAACAAATTCGCCCAATTTTTGTCGTGATTAGCTCATGACAGCAGCCAACGCTTCCAACGTCCACAGCTGTCAGCAGTTTTGGAGAAACATCCTCACAGTAACCCGTAGTCCTGCAAAGCTTTCAATGACAAACATTGTTGCTCCCCCTTGTTGTGTGCACTATGGTCACCCGTTCCCGTTCACCAAGCGCTGCACGATGGTAGGTAGATGACAGTCATCCACCCTAACACAAACTGAGCACACCAAAATTAACACTGATGCTCTCATGAAATATAAGTAAACAAAAGCTCTGTCAAACCAGAATCCACCGAAAGTAGTTTTTTTTATCACTGAAGACACATTCATCAGATGTGCAACAGTTCAATCACATTGGCTAACGTCGTTTACTCCGCCCCTTGGAAATTCTCCATCAGTCAGGCCAGCCCGACTAATGCAATCGGTGCAATATATGCTTTGTGATTAGCTTTTCAATGGAATGCAAAATAGTTTAACTGTCAAGTGACAATGCAGTTGAAATCATTACGACGCACACGATTGGTTGCCAAATTCTTATTTCCCGTTCAACCTGATGGAAGTGGTTTTGAATCAAAATATTATTGTAATGAGGACGAGCGTTCGCACTATATTACTAACCCCACTACTAGTCAGTAGTGGGGCGAGAGCACGGATTTTGACATTGAAGTAGCCAGGGGGGAAATGCAGGAAGATACATCGGCGTACAGCATCGTATGGAATGATTCTCGGTACATAAACGAACTGAGCATTGTGCGACACCGATTCGTTCTTATCACTGTTCACGCAGTCGCTTGAATATATTGCACGGTCCTTTCCCCCAATTTGTTTCAGCTTCGTCGTACTACGAACATTGTCGCAGCTGCAATCGCATTACAGCAAGTCCATGATAACTCCGAAATATATTTGCTTCCTGAATACTGGTAATCTGGAATCTTGTGATGGTCATCCTGAATACCCGTGAATATCTTCCGTGAGTTAGATTCTTTAATTACCGTAACTTGAATGTTGTACTCGTTCATTTTGTTGTCATCAACAGACTAATGAGGTATTTACTTAGACTATTCAGTAATTCGTATTTGACCGCTATAAATTGGCGAGCTCCTATGTAGTCGACTTCTCCTCACTTTTCCCTGTCGTCATAAGTCAACCAACTCGTAGTATCTTCACGTTGTGTTTACTTTCATTTCCCGATGTTCTGCTCGATCGCCACAATCTTTAACGTGTTCATTGCTACATTAATTTTGCGTGTGCTGAAAAATGTCCTGTGTTACCGTGTCTGACTACGAGGAAACACCTGGGCATCTGAACACATAATTGCGTACCAAACTTCTTGAGTTTGAAGTTGTAACGGTTCCGTAATCTGCATCAAACGGGAAGGCTCAACGCTAGCCACCAATCCGTCCCACACCTGGTTAGATGACCACAAGACCACGGGCAAATATCATGCGCGTTCAATCGCTCGTATCGGGTGGCCCCAACGAGTAAGCAACGAGGAGGTTAGAAAGCGGGTGTTTGGCACTGATTGTCGAACGAGTTCTTTTATTCACTCACTACATTTGCAAAGACTTAGATGGTTAGGTCATGTACTAAGGATGCCAGCTAATCGCTTGTCACACCGAGCACTGTTTGCCGACGCTGCGGCCGATTGGCGTAAGGTGCGAGGTGGACAGATGATGACCTGGCGTAGAGAAATGAAA
>JTDE01007255.1:14416-32973 GCA_014338405.1 Paragonimus skrjabini miyazakii | reverse complement strand
GTTATGCAAACTCGTTTGTGGTGTGTGTGATGGCCATGAATGAATGTGCACTTTGAGTGGGTCGTTCTTCTCGGGGCTCAATCCCTGATAGTAATCAGTGACCAAGTTAATATCAGTTACGGGGCTCTAAATACCGAACTTCAGCTAACGACTGAGGATGGAAGGTTTCGGCTCCACTAATTAAAAAAAAAACGAGGAAAACTAAAATTAGCAACCCACGGGAGTTGTCTCGCTGAGAAACGATTCGAAGGCTAAGCACGGAAGCATGTAAGCAGTTTTCCTATGCACTGCTCGGAAACAATGCCTTAAAATACAATTGTATACAAGTTTATGACGGCGTCCTTACATTCCTTGTGGAACCACATATATCTGAAGACAAACTGGTTACACGGGCACAACTTATCACTGGTTATGGTTGGCTGACAAAAGAGATACGATTGTTAGCTCCACGTTACACCACTGGGAGAAAGCACCAAGCGATATACAATACAGCAAACGACAGAAACACAAACACGTTGTCTCCGACGCGAAAGTTCACTAAATCTTTGGGGTCCGGGATGTTGAATTCCAGTTTAGGACGTCGTGTCGTCAACGGCGCACAGTAGAAAGTGGGTAAAAGTACGAACTATGTGGGCAGTAACAAAGAGAAGATTGGAATTACGATCTTCGGCGAATCCACCTAACCGCAAAGGTCGTTTGAACATGATAATGAGGAGAAACGCGTCAAGAAGGTCGTCAAGACGGCTTATATCAGCAGATCATCGAGTCTATAGCCAGGCTGAATGAATTTGTACCAACAGCTTTGAATGAAATTCTGTTCTGACCACTTCGTCTGATATACGCGTTGATTCTTGAGGGTACAATGACAGAGTTGGACTCTGCTCAACCTAAGCGAGAGAGGCTGACATGAAAAAATCTCTTTTAGTCAAGACTCTTCCCAGCATGAACAACAACAGAAAGTGGAACTCGACAAGTATCGTAAACAGCCTAAGCTGAAAAGATCCGAGAAAATCCACAGCAATTCCAATGTCAGTCACACATAACACACCGAATCATAAGGGCTATGAACCAGACTAGGCAGAACTGCAGTTCCGGCAGCCGCTCACCGCAACAGTGAAGAGGAACAATCTAGATGACAAGTTTTCGAACAAAACGAAGGAAAACGGATAAAACGGGATTAAGCGGAGGAACTAGAAACGATATGAACGTAAACATAACACTGACAGCAGCACTCCGCCATTTCGGATAGCGTTTCTAGCCAGCGATTCAAATGATCGCGAGGATCACGACTGGGCAGCCGACAACTACTCAGTGGAACAGCCAAGACCATAATGGTTTTTAGCCACGTCGTTGTTTAGACACGATGCGGTTTCACACAACTGTGGGTGGTCTCACTAAGCAATGCGCGATCGGGAAAACGATTAGATGGCATGAGGAATACATGAGCCAACCATCACAGATAACGTATTTCGAGCGCTAGGATATACGTGCTCGTGAATGGGCAAAAGGTTTCCGCATTCACCTCAATTGATATAGGCTAACTGGCAAAGACGGCGATGGACGGACGCAGTAAGTCGGTTGTTATCCTCAACACGAACCGGACACGTTTCCGAACCACAGACCAAACCAAAGAGCATACAAACACTATATACCATTCATTTCGACTAAAACCGAGAATTATTTCGACGCTACAGATGACGCACGCTGGCAAATGTTATGCATGTCCCTACAATCATCAACGATTTCTAATCAGCAATATTACAAACTGACAAGATAGTGCTACCCAACTATGTTAAACTGTCCAGTCACAAGAGGATTGCCTGCACCAGAAATTGTAGAAATGCCTCAGTCTTGAAGCGATATCTTACATTTTGAAGGTGAGAGGCGCATTCCACACATAATCATTCGGACATTCACCTTCTACGGCGTAATCTTTATGCCTTCGACAAACAATGTCATTCGTATTCCCGATATCGATCAACTTTCTGTCGGCAAAAAACGGGACAACAAGCTCACTGGATTCCTTTGATGCACCTATTTTAGAATGTTGTTCGTGACGAAATTGAACAGCAAGAGTAAAGAGATCTCTGGCGAACACCACTGGGTGTTTTCCATTGCTTTACTGTTGGCAACGTGTATATAAGGATGGAAAAGACACGTGATGCATGACCAAAAGGTCTCCATTTGTGATGTCGCAAAGTTTTGCTCGTCCATATAAGCAGGGGTTGCAACTTATACAGAATCGATATCGCCCCAGAGGGTAGGACCAAGATACATATAAGCTGGCAGAATCTCGCTGTCATTGTCTCTACTAGTTAGGTTGTATCAGGTAAGCCACATAACAGTCTGTCGTTGAGTACTTAGAAGTCCTCAAGTTTGCGACAGAACGGACAAAATGAAATCTACAATTTGGGTCCGGTAATCCGCCAGTTGACGAAACATCTGCTGCACCGGATATTTTTCCTTGCGGCTGCTGATGGTTGAATTAAATTGACTACACATCATAAAAGCCTTAGCCGCTCTGATAAGTAGGGTTGCGGGGTGCCGCCTGTGAGTTCGAGGACAGCTTATCAATCAAAACCTCTGGCCGGAAACGCCCACGGAGACAGAATAGTGTGCCATAATCCGTGAAATGGGCGAATCTTTACGACGGGTGGCTCTCTCTCATAGTTCTTCGTTCACTGCTAAACAGCGGGGCATTTGATGGACGCCACCTAAACAATGTATAGTTAAACGCAATTTTTGAATTAAAATAATTTGTGTAGCGGCAGCCCGAGTTAGTTTACTCAAGAGTACGGCTCAAAGCTGAAAATGAATGCATGAGTGTGTTTAGTAGATCCACTTTGGGAAGTAGCGTTAAAAGGAGCTTCGCTTTTGGTAAGGCTCGAATAACTTGGGTACCACTCGAAAACCAACGTGACTAAACATTCAGATAAGATAATTCGATCGTGACAGGGATGCACACTACTGACAAGCTTCAGCGAGAAACTGGCTATAAAGCCCACATGACGGCAAGACGTTGAATTAACTCAGTGGGGCTCAAGTTGTGCCAACAAAATCTTTTATTTCTTATCAGAAATCAATACATTGTTCAACAGGTATGAAAAGTTTCTTTTGTTATTTGATTGTACTTTATGTTTCATGCATTACATCACGATCAACGACAGCCTTAGTCGTGATGCCCACGGATAAGACTCAACGTTGAGAAAGTACTCATAGGTAACGTATCATGACTGTAGCCTAGATGCAAGACACAGGTAAAACCACACTGCACAACTCGGCGCAGGTTCACGACTCACTCCACCACAGTGGACGGGTTTGTTCTACATGGCTGAGAATATGGCGATACGACAGACCTGAGGTTGAATATCAGACACTTAATAGCAGCCTTCGCATTCAGATAGACTTTCTATCCAGCCTCGATCGAAAAGAAGCATTAAAATCGAGTTTCACACCGGTTAGCTGGGCTGGGACTAGAACTCCGGCCATGCTTCCCTGAGGCAACCGTGTTTACCACTGCGTCATTGACTTCACACCAGGCACAACCGAGTCACCATATCCGAAGGCTCAACTACTTCCACTTGTGAGTAGCTGTCAAGTTACCCGATCGTCTCGATAGGAAGCACGATTACTATCTGTCAACTCCAATCGATAACCCCGCGATTAGGACTTCCGAGGCAGGTTGAGGGCTTCTATCACACTAAACCTGTCGGGCGATATTTTAGATCACCGATGAATAGTCGAGTTTGGTTAATTCAGAGTCGTAGATCACTCATATTTGATCGCAGTCTTTGCACTCAGATTGATTTTTCATCCAGACTCTTTCGAAAAGAGGCACTGGAATCGCGTTTCGTTCCTGAGTTCGCCGGTGGTGCACATCCTCGCTACAACCGGGATTCGAACTCCAGCTCATGTTCGTATGAAATAACCGTGTTAACCATTGCAAAATCGACCCCACGACAAGCACATCCGAATTAACAGGCCTAAACGCCCAGCCAACTTGGTATGTAACATCATTTGTTCAGTGACGTGCATTATTCCGCTTCGCAGAGAGGTCTTAATCTATAGGAGTTAACGAGGCAATATGATACGCCTCTCGAGGCGCTCGGTCATTCGAGAAGCAGCACAAGCCAGTGGTACTCACAGTAGACAAACACCAAGCAATGAAGGAAATGTTGACCAATGATAATGGGTCTGATCAATACTTGTAGTGAGTTCAGCAATACATATGACAAACTGCCCCACTTCCGCCCGAATCCACGCACCAAACAGGAAACACGGGTAAAGGATGTAACCGATCGGTCTCCGGAATTAGCCGGCAAGATCAAGCCGCGACGTAATCATAAAATGAATAACTCAACACGTGTTCGCAACGTTTACGCAATCCGCGTTCAGCTGAGTCAATACACATCAGCGCTTTCAAATGAGTTTAATGGCGGTACCAACAAAAAGCAATCGATGTTGATAAGTCGTTGGCATATAGCTTTCGAGAAAACGGACAAAACTGAAAACGTGTTCCTGGGCGGCGTACTTAAAAACGCACGACACCTACGTGAAGTAAACACTAGCGAAGAAAAAGGTAGGTGTCTTCTGAAGACTACGAACAAGATTGGTTTGGGCGACTGGGTGCTATATGCAACATGGAATCGAATAACTGTATCAGTTTGGTGAAAAACTGCGTGGAGGAAAAGCAGTCAGGCATCTGCCGGCCAGGCTACACACATAAGCCCTAGAATGCGGCCACGATCAAGCAGTCCAAACTCGTGGGATCAATCAGTTTATGCATGCGCGATAGTCTCCCGTAATCGTCGAAAGCAATGTTGGTGAACGATCAATTGCATCCCTCGTTCGTGTTTCACGCTCAGGGAGTGACTCTATGTGTAAGGAATCTGAACAGCGAACTGCTTCTTGCTACCTGGATATTGTTAAACGGACATAAACTATCGGTCTGGACGACTAGATACGTTAACGAGAGGTTCTAAGGATGGTAAAACCGGAGCTTACATTTATGCTCATCAAAAAATATTCGTTTGTTGTCGTAATATTTTGACTGTTACACGTCATTTTTACCCGATCCGTGAGGTAAGCGTTCGAGTTCAGACATAGTATGATGGATGACCAAATCGGAGGCGCGATTATTCGAACAGTCGGTGGAATATCTGGACGCGGTGGTGAGATATAACCAAAGTCCACAGCGGGTGGATTGTGGACAACAAGGGCGGCCAGATGAACCATCACTCAACGAAGCCAGACCAACAGGTGAGAAATGGCACGCAAAAAAACACGACAGAAGGCGCCAACTACATGCACAAAATCAGACAGAAGTGCACACGACGTTTAAGTGGAAACTGCCGCTACGTTGTGGACCGGAATTCCAGTTCATAAACGCGAGCACACAGGTGGCGTGAGAACATGCAAGTTGGGCAATAGAGATCGAGATTTATTGGACTGCTTTTCGCCACAACTGTCAACTAAGTACCGCTACTTATGTCGTTGTAATTAAACCAGTACGTGTGTCCTCGTCTTTTCTACTTGTATTGCATCTAGGCATCTGCGACAATCATCGATATGCTACACTCCACGATGACGATAACCTAATGGGCGAAGATACGATCAGCGACCTTAGACTTAGTATACAATCCAATACGCATAACTTATCGTTTGAGCTACTTTACTATCCAACTGACTGTTGTTACCATTGTTAAAAATTAATCAGACTTATTAACAAGCATATTAAGCACGTATGTATCCTATGTGGGGCATCCAAGTACGGTATTTGGTGAACAGACTTCGGTTAATCAGCCTACGATGCAAAGCGAACGTGCGTGCTCTCGCTCTAGATAACTTTAGTGATTAGTCAAAGCTGGTTAAAAGCTATATCAATGGTCCAAAAAGCGACTGCCATAAGTTAAGTATGACGGCGGCAGCCTGGAAAATCGCAGCCATGAGAAATTGATCAAGAGATCTCTGACGCTCCGCATCGACTGCATACTGTTAAGTGAGATAAGTCCGGGACACTAACGATACAATGCTTTCATAATTACACGAACTGGCCGATCAAAAGTTAACAACTTTCGTCGTGAGAAACTGGCAGGCGAATGTACTCACATCGAGCAGTATGATTGGCTTGTGACAACTATAAATCAGGCTTTCTTTCCATTTATTCATAGAAGACCGGACGATAATGTGGTTCAATCTTTTGTAAACTGCAGATGACGAACATACGATACTGGATAAAAACAATCTTGGAAGATATGCCTAATGCTGCGGGATTACGGATTCATGTTTGGCAAATCATTCAAATTTGTTTAGAACAATTATATTTCACCATCGGGTCACTTACACATTTTATATCACCACGGTTGTCAAGCAAGCAAAATCGAGAGCCACTTGTCACATAATTACGTCAAACGGCTCTGAACTGGAGGGCAACTAGATGTTCAAACTGACGTTCAGGTGTCAAGTGAGTAACGGAGAGCCATGGTAACCATAGGGCCTGGACACAATTGTGGGTTGCGCAACCGAACGCCTATAGCTTTCGCGGTGGAAAGAACATGAAACTTGACTCCTTTGGAGTGACGACTGGACAAGTGGTGGTTGGGCGATGAGAACTGGTGTCCTGAGTCAACGAGATGCGCCACAATTGCACTCGAAAAGAACTTCATCACTCCATTAGCGACCCATGTGGAGTAGTATCCTCTGAGAAAGGTAGCTGGTTGTGCGACCGACGTAACCTGCTCCATAGGATGGCGTTACGGTGGGGTCACCGTTAGGCCCGCTAATGGCAGATAGCTTCATGGCAATGTTAGAAAGAACTACGCTTCGCGAGATAATGGAGCATAGCGCTTCCTACAAAGGATACGTGGACGATATTACCTGTGCAGCTGATGAAACTGTCGATTTAGAAAGTCTACTTGCTGATGATATAGAATGTTATTTAAATGGCCCAGTGATGAATAACCGAAAACAACTGCTCGCCAAGCCACTCATACTTCTCTCGAATCTACGGGGGGCCATTGGAATCAATTATATCTACGTGTTTTGAAACAGAATTTTTTCCATATAAACTGGTTTCTCAATTCGCGAAACGACTGAATAAGTTCGCGTGTCCCATTGATGTGTTGCTACCGAATGTGTTGAAAGAACGATACAAGGTAAAGGAGACCTAGAATATTAACAACAACTGTTAATGTGCAACAGTCGATAATCTCACACTACCGTTAAAACTAGTCCTTGTGTTACTTCAACTTATCCAGCTGATGCGCCTTTACGTTAAAAAATGGTTATGTTACTGTCCGTGTACGCTGTGGACATTATAATTATGAGTTTACAAGTATATTATTGTCAGATCCCGTGAGTGATTGAAGAAGTTGCCAAAAAGATGACTTGGACGTTCTAGATCATCCGATCATTGTTCCGTGAGCGAAGAACGCTAGTGGCAAAAAAATATTTCGTGAATCGAAACGCTTTGTATGGACCTTAACGAAACACCAAGCAAAAGCATTCTTTTGCAAGTAATAATAACGCCGAAGCAGAACAAATATCAATGACAGCGCCGAACGTGGAAAATGCCATTTCACATTTGATTGCCTCTAGAGCTTCTTATATCATTCATCGTTTGCCTCAAAAGTGCAGTAAGTGCGTCTGGTCGATTATTTGTGCGCGTAACAATCCGAATCTCCATCTACACCACACCAAATGAATGACTGCTTCAGGATACCAAGACTACCGCAAGTGCTCCAAACTTGTAGGGACGAATACGGATTGTGAACAGACAACTTCCACGAAATCACGAATCGCCAATAAAAGCGATGCATCAAAGCTCCGTGATTTCGCAATAGTGCAAGCCGTTATCAGACAGGCGAAACAAAGTATAGTCGAAATGTGGACGAGATATCTTAATCCACAAAATTGACGTCACAATCACAGTCTCAAAATACGAAGTAATATTGCGAAACTTATATCAGAATGTGTTATAAAGCAGTAGCAAAACGATAAGCAACACTCAAGTGTGTTAAGACTGATTCACTAGGTTGTACCCTCAACCTCCTAGTAGACGTTCGCTTTAAAAGGATACCGGGTAAACAATAGAGAGTACCTAGTAGACAGTATTTAACAAAAAGACAAATGTATTTGAATACTGACCAGCGAGACATGCACACATACACTGCTCTGCTTGTAGGCCGACTTGTTCACCCTAACCCTTAACGAAGTTCACAGGAGAACATATCTACCGTCACATTATTGGGGACGGCTGGTAGCAGTAAGAGCTCTAACCAAAGGGAGTCGGTCCTGTTAAGATTTAGGCAATGTGACAGAATTAATCCAACGCTTCACCCCGGACATGGCAATGAACGTCAGCTGTAAATGTTGCAGATAAACGAGACTGTATCACGCGGTGTTTTCCAAGGTAAAAGTTTATAGAAACAAACGTACAACCTTCCAGTTAAGTTCGCATGGTTAACATAAGTGAAAACTAAAACGCCGGAAACAAAAGAGTTCCTGAAAGAGCATGACTAGAGGCCAGCCAAAAACCTACCTCAAATTTGTATAAATTAGCTGAAATAAGTCGTAAACACACGTCGATTGGACCACCTTGATATTACGGGCCTATGTGCATAATTCTACCACGCGACCCACGGCACTAAGGTGATTTCGGACTTCTCATGGACTATGTAAATGTTAAAGACCCTATCCTGAGAATTCGTAAACCTGCCCAGACAGATTATAATCACACTTATATTTTGAGCCAACCATGAGAATGAACACTATTTACACAATTGAACATAAATAAGCTTTCCCATGACCCAACCATTATCACCAAATGAAGGATTTGCTGAATAAGGTCAGTATTATTCTAAACTTAATAGGGTGAGCAAAATTGATAGGAAAAAGATCACTGAAATAAATCTTATCGTAGATTACTAGAGGGTTACCAAAACCCTTTAGTTTGATTTTCTCCCAATGAGGAGGATGATAAAACTGACAGACAGCAGCCACAGTCCTTGACGAAATGCGCTCGATTGGGTCATGAGGTTGAATTTATCTTCCAAATCACAACCATTTCACCTAACCCGTTTAAAACCCGAAACAGTACATAAGATATTACCAAACTACCTACTCGGGTAGAATTTGGCGACTTGTTTATAACCCCCGTGTGATTATTCGATGGGCAATTTAGACATACATTGTGCGCTAAACACAAACATGGATAATTATGCGCGTTTCTGTGGTCAACAAGAGATTGTTAACGCTTACCACCAGTGTGTCGATACCTTTAATTCGACAAATTACTTTTTCCATCAGTTTGCCATTATATGACATGAGGTGATGGACGGGTTAAATGAGATAAAGCTGCGCAAGCCCGGACACGGATATGCGGTGTAAGCATCCACGACCTCGTTGTTGATAGTTTGTCATTCAAATCGTGCAATCTGATTTAGCGTTCGGTCTATTCCTCAATGGGGTAATCAAAATGATATCGCAATCGTTTATTCTTGTGCTCTTTGACGTAGCGCATTAGATTCTGCTAGGAGGCTGAATTTACTAAACTTTTCAGCTTTTGACGCCTTTGCATCAGACGAAAATTCAAGTGCGTTAATATCAAGTAAGACGTCTTCAGAGTCATTTTTAGATTTCTAACTCCTGCTCCAGTCACGATTCTTTTCTGAGCTCCATTCCTATTACTTTTAATCTTTCCATCCCGATGTTCATAATAACGTCCTTTAGCATTGCGTACATACGAGAGCAGTTCCTTAACTATGAGAACTACAATGATATCAGCATCAGCATCATGTGATGCCGGTAGATCAGCTGTTTAGCAATCAAGCCACCTTTCCTCAAAGTATCGACGACTGTCACTTGGTACAAGCTAAAGCTAAGCTGAACAGTAGCTTTTCCACTAGTGGTATTTCTCAGGTGTTTTCCACAGTTCAGCACAATCGTCTCTTACGGCCATATAGTGTTCCAGTCTAGAACACCAAAATTTACCTCTTACATGCCATCTGTTCTACAAAGGATGGACAATTGTTATTTTTTATATAGCACACAATGCGGCACACGTTTGTTAGGACTTCGTGGGTGCAACGTCCGTATAATCTAATATTCCGCGTCAACAATAGCTGAACGAAAGCCTACACGCCGGCATGGACTGAAACAATGAGAAAACAAACAAATGCGGAAAAGAAACATTAGTTGACTTCTGAGTACCAGTGAGAACCGAAGGAAAGTCTCTAACCGGTTTAAAAATTACACCGAGTAAAATTGATCAGGATAGTTGTATGTCATTTCGGAAACTTACACTAACCTCCTAATGCCCTGAAAGTCTTTTTTCCCCAGGTTTTCAAGAGCCCATGTGAACCCTAACATCTGAAGATCACGAATTGGATACTCAAATCTCACCAGCAACTTAGCAATCTGTCGAGAGGACGTCACCTAGAGGAAAAGAACGACCAGGAAATCCAAACAGCTTGCTTGCAACAACGAAAGTAAGGTCACGGACAATTCCAGCATTCCATATATAGCAAAGAACGGTGGGCAGTACGTGTGCTAGTTTGTTACCGCCATTGTATGAAAAGAGCGAGTGAAAGGTCAAAGCCTGGGTATGTACCTCCAACTCAAGTTCCGAGGCAACTTCGATTTCGAAAGGAGATCTTAATTAAACACCCTCCGCTGTTTGCGGCTAACTTCGCTGGATCAGGACACTTGAATTGCTCAAAAAACACACAGGGAATCAATGGAGAAGTGTAGCAAATTCACAAACCCCCCGCGAATCGATGAAACTCCAATCAAGAAAAACAAACCAATTAATCCCCGATGAAAATGATAAGCGGTAAGAATGAGGTCTCTCCTGAGATACCTGTAATTCATTGAGAATTGACCAAATCCTCTTGGTGTTTCTCAGTACGGGATTTTCCAGAGCCCCACCACTCTTCCAGTGGTCTGTCTCTGAAGACTGTCAAATCTTCCTAAGAAAAGGACGATAAGCCTATAGGTTCGTTTCCAGGTGTAGGCGGATTATGGAGACAAACATAGTGGGGATGACTTCAAGGTGGAAAGTTCGTTTTTCCTAACAGGTTCAGGGTTATTTGTGCTTTTTTAGCCATGGATGTACAATTCGTGGGCAGGCCCAACTTGACAGTCCCTAGAGTTCTTAGTAAATAAATGCCCACAAGGTATTGGTGGGTACAGTTCTGATGGCGAATGTGCATCACTTTTTACTTGTTGGCACTGCACGGTAAGTTAATATCAATAGCCCATTGGGTCAGACAGCTCGTATCGCTCCGGAAGGTTACATCTCCCGGGCACTCTAGAACCTGCCATCGGCGTAAAGCAACAGTGATCGTTTGACGAAGTTGGATAGTTAAAAAGAGAAAATAATGAGCAATAGTAGTTCTAAAGCGGATCTTTAAGGAACACAGCTGTTGGCAGAGAACCATTCTGACGACTGCCCATTCACCCAAAATGTGAACCTAAGTCCAGTTAGATAATAGTTCAGTCAACTGAGTAAGCTCCGTGACCAGATGGAGTGATCAATCCAAAGACAATCGAAAAGTCAACGTAAGGAACATCAATGACCAATCCTGCGTCGGTAGCCTTCGTTGAAGTCACCAGCAATCAGCAGATCTTTAACGCATGAATATCCCTTACAGAAGCCACGCTGCGCTTTGGTGATAAGCAAAGTTCTTTAATCTTGACCTCGAGGGAATTTTCTAGCAAACATCCCATTTCTTTAGAGACCACCTCTGCACCCAACTTTGGAAATAATTGTGGTTGCGAACTGTTTTCATGCTATCGGTAGACTTCTGGTTGACAGAGAACGATCAAAAAGTACTGTTAATTCTGTGGTGCACCTCCTCAAGACGACAAGCTATATCAAGTGTGGACTGGGTGATTTGAGTTATTAGGTTCTCCAATTTGATTGTGACCTGTAGCACTAATATTTTGGTGCATTTCAATTAGGTTACCTCCCGTTTCTGAAAGTCGCTGGTAATCCGCGGTTGTGCTGCTTACTCAGAGTGTTCACTGCCTCATCACATGTGTTGATAATTCCACCAGAGGTTCCAAGTTGCTGAATACCAACTTTACTCCATGTGTATGCCGTGGCTTCGCTGTAAAAATGCCTAGGATTTATCCTCAGCTGTTGAGCAATACCACGTGGATGGCAGAACGGATCCTCTCTGATAGAAGCCGTGGTACGGCTGTCATACGACATGCCTGTCAAACGCAAGTTTAATCTGTTCCAGTTGCTACCTGTTCTACGCTGAAAATGTCAATGTAATCAGATGTTCAGTTTCGTTATTTAAACGTCCTAGTGCTTCTCTAGGTCGGGGACACATAAGTGAAACCTAACAGTTAACAGCATCTAAGAGTTCCTCACCGATAGCCCACCAGTAATGATCTAAGCTGCGCAGCGATGGAGCCAGGCAATAAGACCTGGCTAAGCTGTCTTTAGCCCTGCGAACTTAGCCTTGTCACAAGTCCAATCAAGGCATATACGTGAAGGTCACTTGTGGCAACCTCAGAAGTGTACTGGCTTTTATGATAATGTTCGATTGTCCCCACTCAGATCTGGCGTTTCTTGGTCCGTAAGAACGAGGTCTGATCTTAATAGGCAACTGTAAGAAGGTGACAGGCTAAGTTGCATGCTGGTGTTCCGTCATACCTTCCAGTCGAGCGGTGCGGCTAAATAACTAAGTCGGAGCAAACGATTTCCGCCAGTTCCTATTATTACTGATGAGTAGTCGGGGATATGGTTTATTTCAATTTGAACATCACCCACAATTGATCGCAGCTGTCGCATCCCCATAGACTTTCCAGTCGGCCCCTTTCGAACAGCAGAAGCACTAGACTCGAGTTTCGCTCTCATTAGAGCTCGTCAGTAGTGCATATCATCGCCACTGCTGGGACTTGAACCACGGACACGCTGTTCATGAGGCAACCGTGTTTACCACTGCGCCACTGACCTCAAGTTAGGCGAGCGCCAATCTCAAACTGCCTGAAGGAGCTATGTCACTTCTGATACTAGTTTCCCTCCACTACCTTCGAAGAGGGGATTTAGTTCAAGAGCCTTGTTACGTTTCAGTAATCTAAACTCCAGGGCAACTTTCGCATCCGATGGAGGATCACTTGACACGTAACAGCTGGTCATTTGGGGCAGTCCAATATGTTCCTCACAGTATTCAGCCTGCATGTCAAATCGGCACGACTGGCTATTGATAAACACAGTCAGGCTTAACCCAATTCGTCACACTAAACGCAGCTAAAGTAGCCGCACTCACGTCACAGACGGTAAAAAAATTCTGTTGGCGCATTCCAGACGACCGAAATTTTTATGACCAAATAACGCTTGCCACAGCTGTGTGTTGATTATTCCTTGTAGAACGGAACCCGTGGTATTTCTGATGTCGATGAGTAACTGGGCAATTACCATTAGTTGGCTAGTCATGCACTCAGAATACAAAATATCCACAGAGCCTCCACTAAGGTTTTGCAACAAAGAACGACCAAAGTATAACTAGGGCCCCACAAATAGAACTTTCCATGAACAATGTCAAGAACATAACTGAGACACAACCATGTTGAAAAAATAGCCGCAACACAATGAGATGCAAGAAGTACAAGGCTTATGGGTACGGAGATGTAGGTAATGACAATTTCAAGGTCTTTCTGACCAGGACGACGTCCACTAAGACACCCAGTTGGCGATTGAGATCACAACTGCATCGATTTGCCGAACACAACCGTATATTACTAAAAGGTAATTGCTTTTTTTATAAACAATACAACAGGGAAAAATGACTGGCAATATCTTAGGCTTTGTAGTCGTCAGATGATGCTTGGTGGGACTGAACCTTGAAGCGGTATGACAGCTTGCGCATTCCTATGGCCCATTAGGCAAAAACTAGCTGGTGCAACGACCATATTTGCAGTCACTCATGCCGGGTAAGGAATTACAGTCGCAGCAGCTTAAGTTCGGTATGGGAATGACGTTGGTTGCTTATTCAGAAACATCGAAACTAGTTTTCGCCGACTGTAATCTTCCCACTACCTTGCGGTATGGGATTTTGAGCCAAGGATTTTGTCTAAAAACCTTACGGGTTTGCCTGTCCATGTCTGAAAGTCCTGCCATTACCCCCAACCCACGAGAGGTTTCAACAGAAAAGGATCTCATATTGTAAGGGCCGTCGGGCTGTATGCAAAAATCAACTTATCTGTTACATCCAGCAAGGCGAAAACATATTGCCTCCCACTGTCCTTTACAGTTTCCGTTATACTTTCTCAACCCATAACGTCTAGTGTTACTTACCTCGAATGCAGAATACGAGCAGCTAACTCAGGCAATTATGCCCCAGGAGGCCTATGCTTTTTTCGTCTTAAAACGACCTAAACGTGCTAGTTCTGATACTCAATATTCCGTCGCTTAGACCCACAGTGTAAATAAGTATTGGTGTTATAGTGCTCACATCCGGAATTGGATAGGACAACAGGGCATGTCAGCTTGGGGGCTAGATATTTCGAAGGACAGCACGTGTTGCACCTCAAACACCAGAAATCGCGTCAGTAACTTGCAAATTCGGTGATCATCATGTTCACTCTCCAGAGAGTAGCGGTCGCACATATTATCTGATTCCTGGTCGTTCCTGTCGACCAAGTTGAGGTAAGTATATTTCATAAAATTAAATCTATCACAAAAGGCCAACGAGGACTTCAAAGAAAACATTCTTGACAGCACCTAAGCAACCGTCTGTTGAAGAATGAGACATTGTGAACAACACGCTTTCTTGATTCCAGAAGACAGATTTAAACCAATGTGCTAAATCTGGCTCCGCACACGAGTGGTTGCCCGATGAGATCCAATCGAACCGGCACCGTTTTGCATTAGAATGTAGTGCGATCCCAATCCGGGCAGGCTAAGAGGGCAAGTTTCAGTGTCATCAGAGGCCCCGAGGGAGAAACACTTGGAATAATAGCAATATGAGAGTAAATACAAATGAATAAACGTGGTACAACCGTAGAGATAACTAGCAAGAGGAACTTGCGAACCTGATTGTTGGAGTGTGGACAACAACAGCATCAATAAGTCGTTCAGACTTTAGAAAACAATCATCGCCTGAAGATGCGAGATAAGCAGAGAAATTAAAATGCAAAATAGAACGAAAAATTGACAATGGTTGGTTAGTGTCACTGTGGGAGAACGGTAACCTGTCGCACTTTCCTGGCGCAGATACAACGGAAAGTTATCTTTAGAAATTCTACCCCAAAGCTAACTCAAAAATCTTATTTACGAGGCGACAGAAGATAGGGTTTCATTGATGGGCCCTACTCAGAGCGAGTAATCCAAGCGTCCACTTAAGAGTGGTAAGTTTGCCTAGACCAAATGTATATAGAATGACGGAGGTTGACATCAGATTAACAGAACTGTTATAGACGATACGAGAAGCTGAAGAGGAACCTCATACATGCACTAGTCTGGTATTTAATGCATCCAAGCTATTCACTGGCTTGACATTGCGTCGGTTCAGCAAAATTGAGGAGAACCAGACACGTGAATGACAGGCAGAATTCCAATCCGGTCGAGGATGGATCGACCATGTTTCAACCCTACGATAACATTTGGAGCACCGGTAAGCTCAAAGGCGTTCACGTAGACCTATGAACTGCCATCGAATTGGCTGCTGGTGAAATTCTCTGGGACTGTCTCCTTTGCAAAGGAGTGTAGAGAAACGTGAATCTCTCAGGACAATTGTTTAGTTACCCTAAGAACGGGGTGACGGCTTATGGACAATTGTCCCGGCTGTTCATTTCTAGTGGTGTCTGCCAGGAGTGTCCAATCCCCATACCAGTTCAATTTCGTTAAGGAGTATATTCTAAAAGGAGCACAAGAGGAAAAAACTTTTATAGAGTTAACACAAAACTTTTCCGAGTGGCACGCCAGCCATGACAAATAAGAAAACATGAGGGTTACGTAAGGAGGAAAAGAGATGTGGACAGAAAGTGCATTACACCGATGAACCCAGATATTTACAGCACCAGTGCCACTGACCTCTGTCCTTTGTCATGTCAGACAGCGTCCCTGACAAAGGATCTTCTCTCCGATCTCAATCACGAAGCCTGAAATATCCCACTGAAGTTTCCATGTCACTGTCCTCATGCCCCGAAACCAAGTCACACACCGAAAAGCAGGCTGCTGCTTCCAGCTTACCCCACCACTCGCAAACGAGGTACGGTGTGACAAGCGGTGAGCTGGCATTCGTAAAATGTGTTCAGTCTAACGAAGCCTGAAACCAGACCATCACGCTCAGCGGTCGGTACAGTTAATCTATTTGGGAGAAGGGTCGAAGAGTTTCGTCATTGTCGGCACGATGTTTCCACGCACATCGTCAATGTCTCCAGGATGCGGATGGACAAAAAAGGACACTGTGGACATCCTCCGCCCAAACCAACCAGGTTCGGGGGCTGTCGACACCATGTACTCAGTCTTTCATTGTGACACAAACCGTCCCGTGCTACAAATGGATTAAATTGACAAATGTCATCTGAACCATAGCTATACGGTTCGTGAACTCAACCGACAATACCCAGTATTAACACGGCTTCTAAATAACACGAACCTCCCAACGACCTCCAACAGCTTATCATCACAGATGAAAACACGAGCAGTCCTATTGGTTTTGCAACACCTTATACTTAGAAAGCATAGAGACCATACCAAACTGGCGAACCGAAACCTCCGGCTTGCCTTAAATGTTTCGGTCTCCACAATAAACTTGACACATTAGAGCAATGACAGCTACATACCCCAAGGCTCAAAGTCCAGTGTCTGGAGCCATTTCCATGCCATCCGATCTGTCGTTTGTTAAAGCGAACCGTCAGATGTTGTCTACTGTAAAAGTGAACAGAGAAGAGAGGCTAAGCTAACTTGTTACACACTACTTGGGGTGTTGAGGGTTGGCGATAAGCTACCCGGCATGAGGTCCAACGGTAAATGATTCTCATGATATTGAAATATCTGACACACAGGTCCTCGATAGACAACATCAAACGGTAGCTTTGTCACCTGAAACAAATGCTACCTGGTACCCAAGGGTAAAAAATTCCCACCGTCTGTACGAAGTGTAGCGAATACATAGTGAACAATATTTTTGATAGTCACATTCCATTGTGCACTTCTTACGATCTTGGTTTTTTACCTACTTTTGTTTTAGTCAGGCTATTAAGTTGTACTACCGGTCCCGGGGTTAAAAACACAACTCGCCCTGTGTCTCATTACCTTTATGTGTTTTACCTGTATACAATTTTCCAGGGTCGATTTCAATACACAGGGGTCAACGAGATGAGTCTCAGTTCTTAGTGTCGCCTGGTTTTCGATAGTGAGAACTGACTGGGCATTATTCTGTCGGACTGTTCCAACAACAGCGGTGTTCAAATATCTGGCAGAGTGTGAAGATGTGACCAAATCAGTCATGGCCAGGGTGAACCTCAGCTACTGCCTCGCAGATAAGCTGTTCACACGTTACGCTACGAAGTACGACGGCAGCAATTCAACGCAATATGAACCGGACTAGTCACCCAGCGATTCCCATACGGCGCGGGTCAATTCCCTTCTGAGACCCAGTTTGCACTTTGGTACCAAATCGACTGGCACGAAGTATACGGATGACACCTGGCTTAAACCGGCTGTATGCACACCATTCCGGACGAAATGAATAATGTCCTGGTGCGTATGGAGTGTGCTCCTCGCCCTCAAATGGTGATTTCACGACTGCGATGGTTCGGTTTTCACGTCCTCTTTTGAAAGCGATCAGTCTGAGACAGCAGACCGTTTTACATACGTGAAGAACATTATCTCGTTAGCTTGTAGCATTGCCGATGAGAAACCACTAAAAACAGCGTTGCCTTTATCGACCTGCGTCATGGAAAAGGATTCGTCCGCGAGATGTAGTTTGCTGTGACCTGTTCATGAGGAAGATATCAAGAGACTAGCCGTGTTTGGAAACTGTTATTCCCACCAATTGATCACTTTCGAAATACATGCTGGCAGTACACTTAACACAGGCAAGCTAACGAAGACAACGACAGTCGGATACTGAAACCTCGAATACAAAATATGTGCGAATCAGCCATATCTGCGAATGCAAACACATAATGCAAACCACCACCTTAGTCGACAACCGGAAACAGTTACGAAATCACAAACGGTAAAGACTTACGAAAGGCTTAAGCGGCTTCGCCACTTTCACAGGTAAATTGTGAACAGTAGTGAAAACAAACGTGGCATTACCCAACTAGGTTCAGCGATTGGTGACCACCCCCAAAAACGAAGAGGACCAGGGTCTAGCCACTCCTGGGTGTGGGGAATGTGCATCACACAGACCACCCTTATCATGAAATCGGTTCAGCACGGTATGTGTAGAAGTTATGCAGCGTTACCACTTAGCGAAAGGTCCACTCTAATGTCCTAGAAATCTGAGTGCATATTCTAGATCATGTCACGTAGTTGCACAGAGAGATTGAACACCACCGTCGCCAGCCAACTGAGGCAAAAAAAAGTTCTA
>JTDE01007254.1:6863-28294 GCA_014338405.1 Paragonimus skrjabini miyazakii | reverse complement strand
AGAACGCAAGGCTGGCGAACCGAGACGCGAGTTGTATTAACTGATTATCGATTAGTTCGATTAAGTTGGTTTAAACGTTGGCTGTATACGTGAAGTTGAGGAAAGTGAAAAGTGTGAATAATAATCAGAATTGTGAAATAGAGAATACTGCGCAAAACGTTGCGGATGCAGCAGCATCGAACAAACTGTCCCACTGTAGTCAGCACAGCTTCTTCCCGGTAGGTGATGCGCAACTAATACGTTAATTTTTATGGATTGCCTGGCAGTGACCAAAAGCAATGGCCACAACCCATGAGCTGTCACTTTTTGCTGAAGCCCTCAAAGGTCTCCCATATGATCATCATGCATTCGTACTGGAAGTTTGTGACAACCAAAGGGAGAATTTGCGCTGTATCATCTCGCTGCGTGGTAACAGAATTTTTAATATGAAAGCCAGGTTGAATATTTCTTCTTCGCCAAACTCCGCAGGAGTCCCTCAAAGATCTGTACTTGGTCCGCAGGAGAAAATGTTTCAGAATGTTATTCGATTCCCAATTACTTAAGAAACTGTTAGATTAGTAATTTACTTTTTTGCCAGGACTTTTTCTGTTTAAGATCACTGTCTTTCGGGTCGACAAAAGCCAGCTGGATATAAAAATGGACAAATTGATTGTATCCAGGTGGCATGATTCTCTAACTTCGAACCTGCATAAAAGCCACTGAATCGCTGAGAATTTCTGGACCTATTGGGTATAAAGCTTGCCCTATTTTGGAGGGTTATCCGCCGAGGGAAATGTCCAGGTCGATAGCGCAAAGCCAGTAACGTTCAAACCGTGAAATGTAAGACCTGAGACGGAATCAAACGTACAAGCGAACTTAGACTTTATCTAGAGTACATGCTAATTTAGCACACAGCTGACCAGCACACGAAGAAAACCTGCTTGAGCAACCCAAGCAAAATCCAAAGGTATATTAACGTTATGTTCAGTCTGAAGCCTTCATCCAGGTGTTTGTTGGTTGCGTTTGTAACAAGCAGAAAGGAGCCGCCTTCACAACTGAACAAAAGGCCCAGGCGCTGCATCCGTTTTTGTGAAGGTGCATGAAGTACGGCTGGTGTATCACCGAACGCTGACGTCCCGTCCAACTTAACCATGATGGAGAGAACGGAAGCTGGTGCCAGAAAAATGCAGGATCCGTTGGCTAAGCCAATAGTTATGAAGGAAGCAGGCCCGGCTGATTTTCATATGCACTTCAAAGACCAGTTGCTGACGTGTTAGGTGCCCCGATGGCTAGGTTGTTCAACAACTCGTTAGATGAAGCCAAGGTATCCACAAACTGGAAGGTGACGGCTGCCATGCTGATACACAAAAGGGGCACTGAGGAACAGGTCACAAACTTTAAGCGTGTAGGTAGTAGATCAGCTACCATGAAAGTTTTAGAATGGATCCTAAGTAACACAAGGGCGCAACACGCATTGAATAAGGACTGGAGACGGGGCAACGCTTGTCCAAACAGAGAGGTAATGAGATGGAAGACCTGGAAATTCAAGTTACCGGAGACTTCCAGGTGTCTTCTCACTGTCTGTCTTCAACGCGTGAAGCAAATCGGGCGTCTCATCGGCGAAGAAGACAGTAATCTCAAGAAAACCCAGTGGTCTAATGCCTCTGCATAACGCTTGCGTGGGGCCACAACGTGAATACTGCGTGCTGGCCTAGTGTCCTTATTTAATTGAGGACGCCAAGATCCTGGGAGGTGTGGCCTAGGTTCACAAAGCCTTCCATAGGACTGCGAAGACTGGGATGCCCCAACAAGCATAGGCGCTTCGATCTCTTCTCTGGAAAAAAGGCAGGAAGGGGAGATCTAACAGAAGCTTTCAAGATCATGAGTGAATTGATTAGAGCAGAACGGCGGTTGTTTACTGACAGCGAAATTTCATCGCTTCAAGGATATGTTTTAGCCATTCAACGGTTTGACGACGGATACACGGGTTCAGGGCAGGGGCCGGTTACCCGAATCTAATAATTTTGTCTTGTTCGGCATAAAGTAGGCGTCTGATGGTCTGGAAATCAGTCAGTGAAAAGACAGCGTAGCAAGCGGATGCACACAAAGAATTTCAAGTCCAGACGCGTTGATGACACACCTCAAGTCCGTGACAATTTCGGTAGCGGCGCACCGAACATCCGCAACAGTGATACTGTCTTTCTTCAAACTGGCATACACGACCTGATCAGCTTACTTTAGGAGTGGTCTAATATAAACCCCGTAAAGCATTTAAAAAGCGTTCTTGTTTATTTGAGGAAAGCGCACCTAATTATCTTAGGAGCGGTATACTTGAAGTATAACTTAGACAAAGACCGGCTGCGCAGATCTTTCTTCAGATAGATTTTTGTGATACCTCCTGCGCTGAACGCGCTATAAATCCCGACAGCATACCCAGAATATCCATCAAAGACACGTGTGCGCACTTAGTGTCATTTGGTAGATGAATCCAGTCTATCGGCCAGCGCTTACTCACATCAATATCAATCTGCAATGCACTGGAATAATTGGTAAATCAGATTTCTAGGACATCGGCATATAAAATGTTGTTGACGGAAATAGTTTCTGGAAGGCCGTTGGTGTAAATAAAAAGGAGGATCAAGCGCTGACCCTTGAGTAACCACAGCAAAAGTTGGAGGTGAGGACAAAATGTCTGATCCAGTTTTAACTCTCAAAGTTCCATTATCAAGAAAAGAAATAATCCAGGAATGAACCTCCCCGTTAATACCATGAGCCAGTGGGATAGTTAACAGCCTTAGCAAGATCACAGAAGATAGCGTTTGAGATGAGGCCATTGTACTTGACCTTGTCAGACCATCCATGAGGGAAAGAATATTTGTTATGCATGGTTGGTCTTGAAGGAAGCCATGCCGAGTAGAAGGAAAAGCATGGTTTGACAAGAAGTGACGGAGAATTGCGCGCTCCGCTGCCCTGTACGTAATACTAACACGGCTAATCGGCCAATAGCTGGTCGAAGAGTGATGGTTACCCACTATGAATATGAGTCTGATCGTTGCCTCTTCCCAAGCACCAGGGAGAATGTTAGTCCGGAATGGCTGTTTAAACATCATATAAGAGGGTCCTACCAGACTAACAGCTGTTTTTTAAGAATTCTGAGACGAATCGTGTCAGGATCAATTTTGCTGTATGAATTAACCTAGAATAAAAGGTCTTCAACATTCAGTAACGCAAGCTCGGCGGTAGCTAGTGGTTGCCGGAAATGCTGTAGCCTTACGTTAGGACGTCAGTTTGGCGGTGCAGCGTTGTAGACTACCGAAAAGTACTTCCTAAATATCTGAGTCACAACTAGGGAGCCAAATGAAGTTCCCCCGTCAGACAATTACATATGCTCAAATAAGAGGTTTTTTTTCTTTTGTGCCCATAGGAGGACTACTTCTTGCACGAGCTTGGTGTGTTCACTAATTTTCTGTCTGCATATATTTCGAACGATGTGGAACGCGCTTTGGTCCCCCGAGTTAACCGTATGGGCAATTATCCTTCTCACGGGATTCGCCTTGAAGGTCGTTCAAAAGACAAAACGGTCCTTTTGGCGCGAATCCTCGCTTTTTCAATACGTTTTGACATTTTAAAATCGGAATTTCAGATAAAGTACCTACAGTACATCAATTGTAAATAAGCGGTGTTAATGGAAAAATTGTAATACATCGGATAAGTACCAAAGGTATTGGATTGGTGATGAAAATTTTTTCCACAATTTCCACGAAAATACCCCGTTATTGGCGTCAGCTCACGTTTTCGAATCTTACTAATGCAAACATTGCCATTTTCAAGATCAAATACGTCATCCTATAGTCTGAGAGTGCTTCCTTTTGCGGCGTTTTACAGATATGGTCGAGATGAAAATATACGACCATACTGTGTTTGCTTTGCATTTCAACAAGAACACCAACACATTTGATAGTTAAACATGTATCACATCTCCAGTTTCCTTGTCGACACGATACTTATAATAATTCTCTTTGGTTGCAGGATTTCAGGTGGATAATGGTCGATGAAACGTTGCTCTTAAAAATGGTTGGAAACGACGCTATCATATAATTGCTTCCATCTTCCGTGTATACGGAATGGCGTAAAAAGAGAATATCATGTTCCACTCTACCATTGAGAATCTTCAGAAGGAAATTCTATTCACTTTACTGCATTCTTTCAAACTAGATTGAGGTCGCGTGGCGTTCATGCGGAACGATATACGGAAGCATGAAATCAAGCTGCCTGCCGATCACCGGGATGTATACCTCCCAGCCTGTCACGCTATGATGTTTAGAACGCCAAGTATCTATCGCGGTGCATAAAAATACTCCAATCAATATGACAACCAATGGAATCAAAGATGATGATTACCATGTACCCCAAACGCTTCAAATACAGGTTTATCATCACTTTCCGCATGTGTTCTTTCTCCAAACTGTTCATGGTAACAGTTGTTCGGATGGAGCAGCTGCTAGTGTGAACATATATCGCATATTCAGACGCTGATCATAACTTAAGTCAATCTGGTAGAGCAGGTACTAGTGTGAACGCATACCGCATACCCAAACGTTATGAATAGCTTAAGTGAATCAGGCTGAAGCATCTACTGGTGTGAATGTATACTCAGAATTTCTTTATAGCTTGAGTGAACAAGGTTGAAGCATCTACTGGTGTGAACCTACAGTGCGTACCCGGACGTTCTTCATAGCTTAGGTGAATCCGGTTGGAATAGCCCTTAGTATGAACGCATACTGCATGCTGAGACGTGGTTGATAGCCTGAGTTATTCGGGTGGAGCAGCTATTAGTGTGAACGCATACTTCATTTTGAGACGTTATTCATAGCTTGAGTGAATGAGGTTGAAGTATCTACAGGTATGTACCTAGGCTGCATAATCAGACGTACTCCATAGCTCAAATGGATCAGGTTGGAAAAGCCCTTAATGAGAACACATGCTGTATTCTGAGACGTTGTTGGTAGCCTAAGTCAGTCGGGTGGAGCAGCCACTAGTGTGACCGCATACCACATACTCAGACCTTTGTGGGCCAGGTCAGCGGCACCAAGCTAGCGATTTCATTCTCTGAATAGATCAGAATCAGCAATGTTTGATAATGTATTCAAGTATATTGTACTATATACAACTTCTATGCGTGATACAAGGTGGGGAACAGTTTGACGTGTTGGTTCGTGGTATTGCCCTTTCCGGGAATGATTATGGGGTGGTACTTGGCGAACAGCCATGTTCCTACATTGGCAATAGACTGAAAGTGTAATATATATATATATTGCAACCAGTTTACTCGGACATGTCTTCAATATTTTCTGTTTATATAAATCATTAAACTTGGGAAACTTTGATGTGGGAATCCGAAGGGTGCACCCTTAAAGATAGGCAGGCGATAAGTTGAAAAACCTACTGATAGCTACCGATAATGAAACCTAACGGTAGTCGTAGTCCGTACGCGAGAACGTAAACAACAGTCATCCCACAGTTATGGGGATTCCGTTTGCGTCACAAAACCTCCTATAATAGAAAGTTAAATAGCTGTTGATTAGATCAAGATAGTGTTTCTTGGTAAACGAAAGTGTCCGCCAAACGATAGATAAGAAATGACGTGACATAGTTATACCTTTTGGTGAGCCCGGAGACCTCATGAGCCGAGATGACGTGCATTCCAAGACACGGTGACAACGCGTGTTCAGACAATCCTGGAACATCTGCAGTAAAACAGTAGATAACCCCCAGTGGAAGCGAGTCTTGGCCACACAACGCTAGTCAAAGCCACGGAGCGTCACATTTGTCAGAGGACTGGAATTCACTGATAACCGTAGGCGTCGGGAGGTACTTGCAATACTAGGAATTAGGGACTTCGAATAGCCCTAGAAATCGTACTTCCATTGAAACCTCCCACGCAAGTAATAAGGAGAAGACCTCGTACTGGTCGCATTAAGCAATTCATATTCGTGAGATAAGAAGTCGAATTTATGGATGTATAACAGCATTAAAGGAATTATAGTCACTCATTGGCTGATCATATGGACACATACAAAGTCACAAACTGAACGTAAATTGATGCAATACGGAACAAATAAATAAGCGAATAACAGAAGGCGAGACATTAAGACTGTTCGTCCAATCCTGGTGTAGTATCTTCTACGCGACGTTTGGATTGGTCTCTTGTCAGAAATCCTATTGTGTCGGGGTTTGGATAAGCAGTGAATCGAGTAGATTTTCATCACAGTACTGTTGAAGGAAAATCACAGTCATCCATCCTTCGCCCATCAGAGTCAGCCCGAGGATATTCAGCTCATTGTCACCAATGGTAATGTTGAGCCAGGTATCCGTATAAGCAAACATGTGGTTGACCGTCATGAACTAACTGTCCGATTTCCGGTAATGTATTGGGAAGATTCAAACCGTTCATATTTATCCATTTAAAGGCCATTTCCTAATTTGCCTTCATGATAAAGGAGAGAACAAGGAAAGAAAGAGCCTGAAAAATAAAGTAGGATTGATGGGGGTTATGTGGCTAGACTCGGTCTGTTCTACCAGGTTGTTCAGGCGTCCATTCTTTGCGGCTGCGAGTGAGACACCATCGACTACGCGTCTGTCGGCGACGCTACAGGAGGTTTGACCAACATTCTTGGCGTCGTAAATTGCGGTCTGTGTCCTGCAAGATTCCGCTCTATGGGAGGGTGTTTAGAAGCTTTAACCTACGGAAAATCTCACCCACTTGTCTGCTTCCAGATTTGAAAGACGACAATGAGCGCAATGTTTCATGGTCACTGATAGAAATACCTGGTAGGGCGTGCCGAAGAATTGCTTTTTGATTTAAAGGGAAAATACCAGCAGTCTCCTTTCGTCCCGGATTCTTGGGAGAAAGAATTTTCTACGTAGCCATTCGACAAATTTTGAAGCAGGTAACTCGGAAGACAGTTTCTGGGCAATTCTTACGCACTGAACACTTGTACATGTGTTTGAGGTGCCAGCCGTTGGAACGACGTCCCTATTTTCAACCACAATCACGAAAGCCTTAGTTGACACTTCGGGGGCATAAACTGTAACCTTAGTTTCCAAGTGTAGCCTACAATCCGCCATGATTTGCGGCTCCGTTTTAGCCCGTTGTCCGCGCTTCACCCTGTCTTGCCGACGGCGATCGAGATACACGTCTTTTACGTCGGCATTGGCGGGCTTCAGAGCCAATGTTTTTCTCGGCGCTTTCTCGAAGATGAGTATGGCAGGTGAGGTTACCAAAGACCGGGTGACCTTCTGATTGACTTGGTGGGCCGTCTGCTCGCGAGTACGAGGTTTGTAACGTCCGCGGCGAAAGAAGATGGCAAATTGAAAAAGTAAGCTCGTATGGCGATGATGTTATGTGGAAGTGGCCTAGTAAAAAGCTATCTATTCTCTAAGAGTCACTCTTTCATTCTTGTCGCAGCGTGCACTGTGTGCAGTTGAAAGGGTAACTGCATTTTTGATAGTTGCAATACCAAAAACGGGAAAAACCATGTGTTTAATCATGGACTGTAATTTCAAATTCATTTGGATAGAATCCGCAGGCACCATTCGGTGTTGAATTGTTCGCTGAAGATTTAATTTCACACCGAGTTTAGCGTGATTTTGCGATCTACTCGATACCTTTCTCAACATCCAACGGCAGAGAAGGTAATCGAATGTCGAGATGGTTAATGAGAAGGCTCTGTATTTACAACGGTGCTGATTGAAAGAATATACGAGAAAATCAAATCTCTTACCTTGAACGTGAACGACCCTCAGGAATTGAACAAAAACTTTACCCGTACAACAAAATCGACAGCAAATCGACAATTGAGCCCACCTAAACAAATGGTCTTCGGTTGGGTGGAAGCATCGAGAAATGATATGAATTCTAAGCTACTCCGGAAAATATGGGAGGGGAATGTCCGGTTTTGATATCCGCAATGTTACACGGTTCTTGCTGTATAAGAGTAAGGTAAACGGTTGTAGTATCTGATTTAAGGTTAAGGATGATTAACAGTTTATTTTTGAAGGAACATACTAATGCACGGGGCCACCTCTTAACACTAATCAAACAAATCACAGCAACCTCAAAAATACTGCAACCGACCTTAACAAAACCAACATCGACTAAATACTGCCCAACATCTATAATCGGTGTGCTGCATTCAAAACTACTCCTGAAGTCGTTGACTTCACTTGTGCTCAGTCTTTGATTCGATGGATCAGAATCAGATATCAGGTGGACAAGCGGTGGTTGCAACAACTTGGTAAGGTATACATTCAGGCAGTGATTCCTTCTAACACTCGCAAGTTGCGGAGAGTACCAAGAGAACTAATAAATCAACATCTAAAACCGCGAACTCCTTAGGTAAATTGCCCAACGTTACATTCATTCCTACGCCTTTCAAAGTCCACCTCCCGATAAGATATCTAGACAAAGCACGAGACATCAAATGGTTTCACCTTATCACACTTAACAAGCTTCCGATTTCTAACCGATCCCAGGAACGCAAATAATACAAACGTCTTTTGCGTACCCTTTTGCATGTTCTGAAAGTCTAGGTGAGTGTGGGCTTCACATTTCCCACAGACAGCCCTGATAGGTACAGCACAACCCACGTCCAATTGCAAAAGTTATAGAGGGGCATATTTACTCAGGAATTACTGCCTACTTTAGGACACATTTACGTGTAATCCAGATATTTATGCAGTAATTTATATATATATACACATTCATATATATATATATATATGTATACTCCGAACGATCCTGCATGTGAACATTAAAATCGAAGATGACCGTAGTAAATTCTAAAATAACTGAACGTCATGGTAAGTTCTAACTGTCAGCTGATTGAAACGGCTCGACATAAGAAATGATAGGCTTTTTCTGTGAGTTCCAACTTCATAATTGTGGACCAAGGACATAAAGCGGAATATGAGGTTATTTGATCTCTTATCCATCATGACTCAAGAAACCATGATCTACGGCTAGGATGCAGCGTGGTCAATGGAGTGGCACTGACAGTTAAACGAAACCTTATAAAACGCACGATTGGAAGTACAGAGAATGGCTCACAGTTTCAATTCAGAACGTCCTACGTTCAGCACATGAAGACTGCATGGTTAGTTTCTAATATGATCACTACTTGGGTATATATCTGAAAAACGTGGAGCACGACCGTTCCGTCAGTGGGATACAGACACGGGAACAACTGAGATCAGTATTATATGATCTTTTGCTTCTGACTTAGTAGCGCATCAGATGACGTAGCCGAGCAGGGCGTGATGTTTCTGAGGATGGATCCTCTAAGCGCGCATTCGGGTACCGCACCACCAGTTTCGTTTACAATAATCCGAACTTAATTTCCATTCACGTCTGTCAGAATCAACAGATAGTATGACCTGAATCAACGAATTTCATTGGGGAACTCTACCTGGCGCACCACGCATATGCATTCATAGAAAAGACCATGTTTGGAGCAGTTTGAAGTAGTAGATGGGCGCCAGTTGCTATCACTCCAAGACGTCCACAGACTCGTCGGGACACGCATTCTCTAGTCGTATCGTCTGTCAATACGTTGGATCTGGAATAGTTGAGAAATTGCTCCCTATCTTGAGCTCTTCATCCACAATCCCCTCCAGAAGGCATAGGCAGCTTACATCTGGCCCCGAACTCCCCATTTTGATCTTCACACAAACAGTGCGGATTAATCCGTCCAATTCGGAAAAAAGCCAAATCACCGATGGTTTCTCGGAGTTGCCACGGCTCTCACCAGCACGACATCGCCTATCTGAAGGTTGGGTTCTCTATTTAACCACCTTTGTCGAGCCAGAGGAGTGGAAAGATATTCCTTTATCCACGCATAGAACACGCCGATTCTGACCAGAAGTCGGCCCGACTGTGGCCAGGTTAGTTTCGGAGCAGGCCAGAGTCAATTCCCAGTTGGCTAAAGTAGCGCCGCAGTCGGCCGCTCGCGCTGGTGTTACCTTTCTTGTATTCATGGTTATCTGATTCAATTACAAAAGCAGTTCGAATCTTCGTAGTCCAAGGCTTGCGGACTGCTGATGTTAGTTTGCAGGTTTCATCGACTAACCACGAACTCGACAGTTATTAGGGAGCGATAATTGGATCGTTCGCTAACGATTCATGTTCACGGCGATTGACGCGTAATCTGTTAATCCAAAAATGCCTTTCTCATCATCCAACGGCAGAGAAGATAATATATCTTCGAAACGGCTAATGAGAAGGCGCTCGTGAAAACTGGATTTAATACAGTACTAACTGAACCAATGTACATGAAAATTAAATATCTCACCTCGAATGTGAAAACTCATCAGATATTGAATGAAGAATGTGCCGGTACAACAAACTTGACAACTAGGCACCGCTCATTAATGGGGACGATTAAACGGAATTGCGTTCACTCAAACAAATGGTCATTTGTTGGGTCGGAGCAAATGATTGTTTACGTATCGAGGAATGATAAGAATTGTAAGCTACTCAAGGAAGGATATGGATGAAGGACGTCTTATTTTGAAATTTAGAAATGTACAGGGCTCAGACTGAATATGAGTGAGAGAAATGGTTACAGTAGCTGATGTAAGAATAAAAATGGTTATTACTGTTTACTCTTAAGGAAAATAGTGAAACCTGAGATCACCCCTCAACACCAATCAAGCAAATCACCGTAATCTCAAAATGATGCAACAGACGTTGACAAATGCAAAAGCAATCTTATTTGGCAAACACTAGCAAGCTGATTCAACGGATCACTTTTTTCGTGAAGCGTTTATTTCGAACGCCTCCAAATGACCTTTAGCTGACCAGTATATATGTAAACGCCTGTAATGTCTCTCCAAATTGACACTTGGACAGACACATTAAAATAAAAAAATTTCTACGTGACCGCTGAACACGCAGAAATTAACGGCAAATCGATATGTACCGTAATAAACACAACGTATCTGTATATTTCAGTCAATGGAATGCCAGAAAACAACAATCAATCCCGTATATGTCGAAGGCATTTTCAAATGCAGCATTCCGTACGCGACAAGCGAACTGAGCAAAGAGGAGCCCGTAAAACAAAAGCCACAAGAACTGAGGAAACACCTAGGCATGAAAAAAGAACAACGAATAAACACGAAAATGCATTCATATTTTAGGAAATTTCATTTTCTCGGATGATGAATGTTAACCTGTGAAGTTATTACACGGATCAACAAGATGTGTGACCGACAGAGCTCCACAACGTTAAAAATCAACTTTCTGTGGAAAACGCATTATAGACCCCAACGTGGCACCTGAAGCCAGACCATGATTCTGATGAATAACCATTGTACGTCAACGTTTTTGAGTTAAAAGTTGTCCACATTCGGAGTTATAATACAAATCAGCAAGACTTCTAACAGATATGGCTCCACTAGGTGAAAAGTGTAGTGTGCATGTTTGCCAGATGGATGTTGTACACAGTGTTAGCAGCTGTTTCAGGAAACATCGAGCTTCATCTCAATACAATTCCCTCCGGCTATTCAGATTTACTAGACCAACCTGTAAAAAGGAAAAAAATGTCACAAAAGTAGTGGAACTTGTATATGATGGGTTAGCTTCAAGCAACTTCAAACATGATTCAAAAATACACCATAACTGTTAATGTTTTCTGCTGGTTTCACCCTCCGGATTGTCCTTGTAATCAAACAACCTTCGTAAATCTATGGGTTCCTACCATTTTGCGAATAGAATCTGAGTATCGGCGTTTGAATCTTCCACCGTCTCTGTCTTCGACTACCCGGAACCACCTCATGATGAAATGTTTCACGTTTATGTCACTTTTTTTTAGTGCGTACGTGCACTCAATTAACGCTTTCCCAGGTATACGCAACGAGACCAGACGCGAAATATACATACCAATAATTGCGGGAGATCGAAAGTATATTATACGATAATTACAATAGGCCTCACTCAGTGCTAAACGACACCGGTACGTAAAAGTAACTACGGAGGTTAAATATCCGACCATCGAGCGTGCGAGCAAGCCGGAAGAGTGTATAAGGCGCCTTTGGCGCGCAAAGGCCGACAGGCATGCAAACAAACAAACACCATCACATACACCAAGCAGACGGCAGACAAAGGTCCTTAGGATCCTATATACGATGTGAACCAAGATTTTGGGAAGAATTTTACAAATCGTACAGCAGGCTGACCGGGGTTATCTCCAAGTCGTTACACTTTCTTGGGATAGTTCCGATCGCATAAAACGGCGTCCATTAACGGATTAGATTAAAAATCTATTACTCATAATTGCTTGGGGGATGTCGTTCCGTTCGGCCTTTCCGTTCGTCCAAGCAAGTTTATCCTATTCGTGAATGAGTCAGCAAACACAAAGTTACATATCTTTTATGTGCACTCATCAACTGTGTGCCTCCGGTGAACGTTTGAAATGGTGCAAATCTACGAAGTAAGAACAATAACCAACATAATCCTCACGATAGTCTGCGAATAACAATAAAATGAAAGAAAAAAAGAGCTGATTAATCGCCGACATTCGAGGGATACAGGAAGTTAACACTACGTTTCCATCTTGTTGAAAATATTCCAGGAACCCGACATATTACGAACTATTGTGCCATCGCTTACAAAATCTTTGTAGACTACTTCGCTATCCACATCGTTGTTTATATTTTAAAAAATATCAAAATCCCTCGTTGGCCAGTGAAGTTCACGGTGGCTCAAGGATATGGCTGGTCGCGACTGCAGTGGTGGGCTCCCATTGATGTAGGTCATCAGCATGACCTCGAGAGTCACGAGCTTGTCTAACGATTTGTGCAGCAGTTCCTTCGGCTTCTCGTTGTTAGTTCGGATAACTGTATTTCAGATAGTTGTCCCTCGCCGTTGACATCGATGGCCTGCATACTCGCTGAAAGGCGAACATCACGAAAGATATCGGATGAGCGATAAGTCCGAATCAAGCGCCTGGTAACACCGAAGAATATTAAGTGCATGTAGCCAAGGCTAAATTGTGATACCATGTTAATCGGCAGTTCTGTTAAAGGAGCTAAACCGAAGTGATGTTTATCGTCATGTTCTCTTCAAAAACTGGAATTCTTCCCTAGTTCTTTCACAGATACCCAAAATGCCATTTTTCTACTTTTGCAGTAAACACCTTTTTGTGTGTACTTGTCGCAGCCGTGGTTTCCGCTGTGACGTGTGACTTTACGTAGGGAGCAACAAACAGGTGTTTCACAGATAATGAAGTGAAGCGTCACAAAAAGTGTTATTCCGAACGGTCCAAACCACTGAACAACATCGCACGCGTGAGTGAGACAGTGCACATCATAAATCAGTTGGTTGTCCTCACACAGATAAGAAAATTGACCGACAACTTTAGCAAGTAGAAACCGGGCAAAGTCAATTAAAGAGTGACACATACTGGGAGGGTATAGTATGTAAATGAAAGAAACATATTTAAGAAGTTCTCATACAGTGGTTTGGGAGGAACAAACGCATAACCACGGGGCCTAAATGTAATAAAACACGACTCATTGAATTTAAAACGTTTGGAAGTGGTAAACATTTGACATTAACGCAATATCTGATAGGCAGGCTGCATTGATGTTGTCGGATGCATGCGGTCCTCCTCCGCCCTACATGATGCACACCTTTCAACCAACACTCGTAACCTGACTCTTTCACGTTTTATACCTCTGATAGTAGTCCATCTACTATGCCATCGTTTCAATTCACTTAGTTTTCTTGCAAACGCTAATGAAAACAATCCGTATGGATCATGTGTAGTTGAAAAACTGTTAATTAGTCTCGATTGACGAAGCCAAAAACATGAAATACATCTAGCGCTTTTACAAAGCATTTAAAAAATAGTGAGTGAAGACAAACCGTGAACAATACAACACAGTCGCACCCACACTAAATAAATAGAACTGCAAACGCGCGTTCGCTGGAAGCATGGACCAAAACAAACGTGCACAAAATGGCGGTGGTCAAGGACGCGTGCTAATGAAACATTGTGAATATAATAATATGTTTCAGAAACGTTTCAACATAACTTAACTTCCAGAATGAGCGTGGTAATTATCACCTCTTATTCTCATCCGATTCGCATATTGTGTGACCGACTGTTGGTCAGAGGTTGCCCGACACCTGGGAGTTAGCCAGGTGTTTGCTGGGCACCTTCTCCGAAATGAAGATGCTAGGTAGCTGGTCTGTTTCCATCGTATGGTATATCGTTCGGTTAGGGTTTCCCCAAACTTCTATCCGACATTACCTCTGAAGAGTAGCGAACCATTTGGTGACAAATAAGCAGAATCAATGCCATCAAACACCAACAATATAATCGGGCGATCATTGAAGATTCGTTTCGCCCAAAACAATATCGTCCACAAGGTCCCATCGTCAACAGTCTGTTCTGCGCAAACTGCATTCAGAGTTCGTCGAATAGACATTATCAGCCGCCCCCATGTTCAGCCTATGTGATTAGTATACGGTGAACTGATGTGCTACGTGATACGTCTTCTTTGTAGCCTATAATTCATGTAATTCTGATTTGATGTCCCACTTCTACTTTGAAGCTCTTTGTTGGCACCCACAAAACTTGAACTGTTATGCATAGGGAAATCACTTGGTGTTCCTATTCCGACAAATCGAGATAGTGGCATAAGAAAAGAATCGGTACTCATAGTCTGTGCAACCTCCAGATAGACTGCTCTAGATTTCAAGCACGTAAATAAGCAACCACATTTCTTTTCAACTGTCCGACCTCTTTTCACTTTGATTGGACCAAAATAAGCTAAACCGACGTGTTAGAAGGGTGTCAGCCAGGTTGTGTTCTCACAGATGGAAATGGAGCCATCAACTACATATCAATAACCACATTCTGGCATTGACAAAATACATCGGCTTATGGCACTCTTAATAGCCGCTGCATCAAAAACGTCGAAGAAATCATGCGAGCACATGAGCCACTCCAGGATGCCCATCCCTCATATGAAAGTGACGGATAATATGCCACGTGGTGAGTTCTGGGCAGTATGATAAGATATTTCTGGTCGAAATTCAGAATCGATGCTGGCAATCTTCCAACAATTCGGAGGGTGTTGATTTTGTTAAGGTCTGTCGCATTATTTTTGAGATTGCTGTGCTTTGCTTAATCAGTGTTGAAGAGTGGCCTTATCTTTCCTTAATTTTTTCTAAGAATAAACAGTATTGACTATTTTCCTTCTTACACCGGATACTATAACCGTATCCCTTACTCTTATTCAGTCAGAGCCTTGTGCATTTTTGAATGTCAAAATAAGACATTCTTCTTCCATATTCTTTCTTGAGTAGCTTATAATTCTTATCATTTCTCGATGCGTGAACAGTTATTTTGCTCCAACCCAACCGATTACCATTTGTTTGAGTGGACTCAATTCCGTTTTATCCTCCTCCATTACTGAGCGGTGCCTAGTTGTCAGATTTGTTGTACAGGCACATTCTTTATTCAATTTCTGAGGATATTTCACAATCGAGGTGAGATATTTACTTTTCATGTATCTTGATTCAATTAGTACCGTATTAAATCCAGTTTTTGCGAGCGCCTTTTCATTAACCGTTTCGAAGATAGATCATCTTCCTTACCGTTGGATATTGAGGTAGGCATATTTGGATCAACAGATTACGCGTAACTGGTTGTGAACTTGAATCGTTAGCGAACGATTCAATAGTACTCGAATTCCTCAATATATTTGGCCCGGACACCTTGCCTTCCTTGTCATGGAATTCTGGCATTCTACAAGAATTGACGAAGTCGGATATTGCGGAAATTGCCACCGGTTCTGACAATTATGGCGTTATCGAGGCTGATTCCGCTTCTGTGAACCAACAGTATGCCACCGGACAATGAAGGGCTTCTCTGTCATTCGAGGCTGCAGCGATTGCACATGAACCCTTTCTCCTCTCTGACGAGAACCAGTTGGACAATCATACCTATGGTGACGTTCTCCTTTCGATTAATGTTAATTCTTTGAAGCTGACGAACGATTCTTCTATGCCAAATGTTTTAAGTGTTTCTAAAAGCTTTACTAATGATAGGATTCCACCTGAACCGAGTGTTGTCGAGCCTGATTGCTGTTTGTTTGGGGCCCATAGGACTAGGCAGGGATCCGGCCCAGGGGTAGCAATAGGGACGGTGGTGACCCCACCGGAGAAGATGGAGAGTGTGTTTAACTCATCTGCTTCTTTTCCCGTTCAGCTTAATCATGCTCTGTTGAATGTTTCCAGTGAAGTTTCTGATGACCTGCTTGAAGAAAAGCTGACGTTGGAGGCAGTGGAGCTAGAGTTGAGGCGTAAACTTCTTGAGGTCCATAAGATGCTCCGTAGGTCTGTGGAAGTCAAACCCATCCCGACAGTTGGGACTAGATTTAGCACCACATTAAGGGATAATATCAGCACCACCGTTCAACTACGGGCCTCGGGAACAAACCCCCTTAGTTTGGACCCTGCTGAATCGCTAGAGCGGGCTCTCAGACCTTTGATTCTTGGAGCCAGTCTTCCGAAAGTAGAAGTGGACAGTTTCGATGGTTCCTCAAAGAATTACTTCACCTTTGTCAGAAGTTTTGTGGGTAACGTGGCAGATAAGTTGGCTGATGAAGGATCAAAGCTTTCACATTTATTGCATTATTGTCACGGCAGGGTGGAAGAGTCAACTAAACATTGCACGCCCTTGCCAAAGGAGGTGGGTCTTACAGAGACAATGAGAATCTTGCACCAGCAGTCTGGCCGACGACATGATATCATGCAGGCGGTAAGTAAAGAAGTTTTCATGGTCCTTAATTAGCCGCTAGCGATATTGATGGTTTGCGTAGAATAGCCAGTCAGATGAAGGGCTGTCAGGCGATATTGACGCAGCTAGATTACGGAGCAGGTCTAAACTGCTCAACCAACCTTATTAAAGCAGTTGAGCGATTGCCTCGCAACGTACAAGAAAGGTGGGCAGAAGTTGCTGAGAGAATATCTAAGTGCGGAAGGGAAGCTAATTTTAGCGACCTGTTGCATTTTATGTAGAACAGAGTGGCAGTCAGCGCTAGTCAGTATGGCCAGTTGGTCGCTCGCATTGAAAATAAGTCAAGTTACCCAACGTCTTCTAGACCCTCTGGAGTCAAATACTCGAGGTGCAATGTTGGAGTAGGTGTACCTTATGAGAGAGTGAACTTGCAGTGCCCGGTTTGTAAGGGCAACCACGATATATCTGATTGTAGTTTGTTTAACAGGCAATGTTGATGAACCTCAGGCGTTGCTTTATTTGCTTGAAAGCGAACCATGTAGCGAGGTCTTGCAGGGCACAGATACGGTGTGGGATACCGGGTTGTGGTCAACGCCATCATACAATGGTTCATGAGGACAAGCCTGAAAAAGTATGGAGGAGACAAAGCCGTCCTCGTGCTGTGCGACATCCAGTCAAAACGGCGTGTGTCTAGGATTTATCCCGATAAGGTTGGTTGGCCCGAAGGCGTCAGTGACAACGTATGCCTTTTTGGATAACGGGTCTGACACTACGTTGCTCGATGAATCTATTGCAAGAGCAATCGGTTTGCAGGGACGGCCTTGTCAGATGGTGTTCCGTACTCTACACGGAACTCATGCAAACTCATGCACTAAAGTGTCAGTTGAGTTGCAATCCATGGATCGGGTGCATTCTATCAGAGCTGGTTCAGTTTATACTTGAAACAGCTGCCACTGAGGCAGGCTGACGTCGTCCAACAATCTGAGGTAGGACCTTTTGTTTGATAGGTTAACTGAAAACGGCATAGGGATCCTAATAGGATGCGACGTCCCTGAAGCACACTGGGTACTGGAACAGAGACTGGGAAGTGGCAGTGAGCCTTGTGCAAGTGTGACCACTTTTGGCTGGAGTCTACGAGGTCCGTTTCATGCCATATCCTCGAATGAGCATCGTATAAACCTCATCAAATCACGTCAGGTCTCGTTGAATGATTTGACCCGAAGGACGTGTGATTCAGGTTTCACCGACGGAAGCACTTCGGAGGGTAAAGAGCTTCCTGTGGAGGACAAACAAGCATTAACTATAACTGAAAGCAGTGTACTATTTAAGGACGGTCGTTATGAAACAGGCATGCCGTGGAGACAACATAGTCAGGTATTGCACAATAATAAAGTGATGGCTGAGAAACGCCTTGCTGCAATGAAGCGAAGGTGGATTCGAGACCCAAAGCTAAACGCTGGCTATCCTGCCTTGATACTGGAGCATATCAGGAAGGGATACATGAAAATGAGTGCTACAATTCAACAGGAAGATGGTACTGGCCACTTCATCCTGTACTTAACCCGAACAAACCTGGTAAGATATGGGTAATCCCTGACGGTGCGGCTGAACACCGAGGTGCGTCCCTCAACAAACCCTTACTCCAAGGTTCGGAGTTGAATAACAGTTTGTTAGGAGTACTGTTTCGCCTTCTCAAATGATCGGCAGCAGTCTCCGCTGGCATTGACGAGACGTTCCTGCAGGTGAGAGTGCCATGTCGTGATCGGTGTGCATAAAGGTTTCTTTGGTGGCGATCTGATTCGTTCGAAGAGCCGTCAGATACCGACGAGCAGCATATCTACCCCTTTGGAGCGACATCTTCGCCATTGTGTGCTAGTTTCGCACTACAAAGGGTAGCTGTGATTTATCAGCAACAGTATCTAACAAAGATTCCGATCGTAATTAAAGAGAAGCTCTACGTGGATGACTGTCTAGTGTCATTCGACTCAATATCCGGGACGAGAGCTGTATTAGATGAACTTCGAGCGATGCTGCGGCTTTGTGGGCTTAGACTCACCAAGTGGGTTTCCAACTGTAGTGAGGCTATTGAACATTTAACCAATGAAGAAAAACTTTCTGGCACCCGGGATTTTGAACTCCATAGCTGTCAATACCAACGGGCTCTGAGCGTGTGGTGGCATGTGGAAGACGACTGCCTCCGGTTTCAGACCAACCTCCCTCACACCGGTAACGCAAAAAAAATTACGATTTGCAGCTCCGTTATACGATCCCTCGAAAAAAGTGGTAATAATGTTATTGCCGGCTAGCAGGTCGCCTCAAGACATTTATCACCAAGGCATCAGTTGGGACCCCGATATAAAAGAGTATGATTGGGTACGCTCGGAAGATTGGCTGAACGATGTCGAATCCACGGACAGCGTGGTACTGCCCAGATGCATGGTTCATGGACTTTCCTCAACAAACCTTGTTGAATTTAATATATTCTGCGATGCGTCTGAAGTCGGTTACGGAACAGCGGGTTATCTAAGGGTGATTATCCCGACTAGCAATATTCTATTTAGCTTCCTGATAGGCAAATTTAGAGTGACCCCAAAGACGGCAGTTATGATACTAAGGTTGGAACTCACGGCAGCCGTTCTGTCGTCCAAGCTGATGAATTTCCTGATTCGTGAGTTGAGAATTTCAATAAGTAATGTACTGTGAACAGATTTCACAGTAGTGTTGCATAACTTACAGATCACACACAAATGTTTAAAGGCTTCGCGCGACCTTCAGGTAGGCGATGTAATTTCTCATCACGAAGGGGCTTCTAGGGGTGTTTGGCCTAATGGTGTAATCACCGGTGTATTTCCTGGTGACGAGGGACATGTACATCAGGTAACAGTAAGAACTTCGGACAGCACTGCTGTCAGATGGGGCATCAGATCACTTTGTTTTCCAGAACTGTCCGCAAAGTAACACCAAGTTGCTACGGGTAAGACAGAAAGTACTGATTCATCTAGTGAACCGGTCGATCACTGCTGTCCCTACCGACACCTCGAGTTTGGATAACCAGCTGGTTTTCGAAGCCCAGTGTTGGGTTTGTTATGACTTGTTGCATCATTTTGAGATCGCTGTGCTTTGTTTGATGGGTGTTGAAGGGTGGTCTCAGGTTTCACTATTTTCCCTAAGTGTAAGCGGTAATAACCATTTATATTCTTACATCAGCTACTGTAACCATTTCCCTCACTCATATTCAGTCTAAGCCCTGTACATTTCTAAATGTCAAAATAAAACGTTATTCATCCATATTCTTTCTTTAGTAGCTTATAATTCTTACCATTTCTCGATACGTGAAAAATCATTTGCTCCGACCCAACCAATGACCATTTGTTTGAGTGAACGCAATTCCGTTTTATCGTCCCCATTAAAGGGCGGTGCCTAGTTGTCAAGTTTGTTGTACGGGCACATTCTTCGGCAAACCTAGTTGTTCGCCAAGTACCACTTCATAGTCATACTTGGAAAGAGAAATCCCGCGAACCAACTCGTCAAACTGTTCTCCACCTTAAGAGTTGTATATAGCACAATATACTTAGATTCATTATCAAATATTGCTGCTTTTGATCCATTCAGAGGATGATCTCGCTGACCTGGCCAATAAAGAATGTATTAGTATGCAGTATGCGTTCACATTAGTAGCTGATTCAACCTGATTCACATGAACTATGATTAACGTCTGTCTGTGCATTATTATAGTATGTAGTATATGAGTAGCTGCTTGAACATGATCAATTTGAGCTTTGAAGAACGTCTGAGCACGCAGTACAGGTTCACACTAATAGATGCTTCAACCTCATTCAATTAAGCTGTGAGTAACGCCTGTGTATGTAGTGTACGTTCACACCGGTAGCTATTCCACCAGTTTGAATTGGACTATCAACAACGTTTCAGACTACAGGATGCGTTCACACTAGTGACTACTTCAACATGATTCACATGAGCTATGAAGAACGCCTGCATACGCAGTACACGTTCAAACTAATAGGTGCTTCAACCTCATTCACTTAAGCTATGAATAACGTCTCAGGATGCTGTATACGATCACACTATAAGTTACTCCACCCGATTGACTTAAACTATCAACAACGTCTCAAATACAGGATGCGGTCACACTAGTGACTACTTCAACATGATTCACATAAGCTATGAACAGCGTCTACATACGCAGTATACGTTCACACTAGCAGATGCTCCACCCGATTGACACAATTTATGATCAGGGTCTGAGTATGCAGTGTATATTCACACTAGAAGCTGCTCCTTTCGGACCACCAGTACCATGAAGAATTTTAAGAACAAACACATGTGAGAAGTGATGAAAAATCTGTATTTGAAGCGTTTCGGGTGCATGGTTATCATCAGGGTTCGGAAGTTGCAACAACGAAAGTGCTGGTCAAGCGTCCTGTAGGGACGTTCGCGTGCGCACAAGAATTGACGTTACGCGCATAGTCTCAAAGGAGGGCTATCAGAAATACTCGGCAAAACTTGCTGCGCCCAACATCACCACCCTGCTCGTTTCTAGGCCTTCTTTCTCAAACACATCCTCGCACTCTTCTCCCTTTTTTCGAGAGGTCACGTGACAAAGTAGCTCTTAAGTGCATG
>JTDE01007253.1:9121-20790 GCA_014338405.1 Paragonimus skrjabini miyazakii | reverse complement strand
TGCAGTCCTCCACGACGAACCCGCCACAAGACGAACCTCAACCATGGAAGCAACCCGAACATCCGTGGTCACGCCTTCATGTGGATTTTGCGGGACACATCAACAGTGTGGTATATCTGATTCTAGTGGATGCATACTCCAAGTGGCCTGAGATCGGCCCGCTGACGCATGCTACAACCTCAGCCACCATCAACAACCTACGGCGCATCTTCAGCCAGCACAGCCTTCCGGAGACACTTGTCTCGGATAATGGATCGCAGTTTACCTCAGTCCAGTTCAAGGAGTTCTGCATCCAGAACATCCGGCATCTGCATTCGCCACCATACCACCCACAATCCAACGGTCAGGTCGAACGCTTCGTCGACACTTTCAAGAGAGCACTTCTGAAATCTCGCAGGGAGAGACCAACCGAAGAAGTGTTGCAAAGGTTCCTGCTCACCTACAGAACCACCCCGAATCCGGCGATTCCCAATAGACTCTCGCCGGCAGAAGCTCTCATGAGCTGCAAGCTGAGGACAAAGTTCGGTGCAATGATTCCAGTAGAGGAATTTCCGGGAGATACGCAACAGCTATGCAAGGGACTATCCCCCAGGCGGCTCCCACTGGATAGCAGCAACTGTCAAGCAACGGAATGGCACAGTCCTTTACGATGTCGGCGTCGGAAGCGACATCTGGGTGCGTCACCGGAACCAATTTCGCCCACGCCATTCCTTCAACACTGGACAAGCTCGGAGCCAATTGTCTTTGGACCTACTTCTCGACACCATCGAGATCAGACGCCCAACAGAACCAATTCCCGCAACGGCTACTTCAGCAACCGCAAACCCTAGACCGAACAGAGAGCTGACAGCCTCGCAACCAAAGCCATAGACAGACCGCAAATGCAAGCCAACCTGCCCAATGCAGCTTGACCCCCTTCAACGGTGGTACCAATAATGGCAACAGGGTACGTGTTGGGAAAAGGCACTTTATCCCAAACATTCGCATTATTTGCAAGGAAAATGGACTCTTCATTTTCTGGGAACTAGAAAACCCGTCAGAATTCTGGAACGTCCGAGAACTTGCGCTCGCTCCTGATTGGTCCATTCGGCGACCTAGGCCCGAAGCCACCGCAAACCTATAAATGGAGTTGCTGTAAATCACAATTTTGCCTTCGAGCTGGGTAGCAAACAAAGCTCGTTTGAAGGCTGTCTTTTTCCTTACTTGTTGGGGGGTTCTAAGTTGCGAGGGTTGGAATCCGATACTTGCACTCTGATTTTCGTACCGTTTTGCGATATCGTTGCGTTCGTTCGTGATAGAGATACTGCTCGCGGTCTTTGTGCTGTTCTTGTCTTTTCTCTACCAGGTGGGGTCGTAAAACTTGCAGAAGTACTTTGCACTTCGAGGCTGCAAAGCACATCCCGAAGTACTTAGCAGAACGAGTTGTCTGTGAAGTGAGTGCACTTAATAACACGTGGCAGTGAAAGTCGCAAGGAAGCTGTCTTGCTGATGACGCCTTACTTTCACATACAGCTTGGTTGTTTGTTTGCGAGCTGTAGACACTTTGATGTTGAATGTTTGAATATAGACGAAGCTATTTTTTAGTAGTTAGATCCACCCTTGTGCTTTTCTTTACTCTTTCCTTCTACAGGGTCTATTTTTTCTTCTTCATGGTTTTGTTGGCATTTAAGTATAAATGTGAACCACGGATGTATTTGCCGTCTATGATGATGATGATGATGATGATGATGAAGCTATTTTTAGTCAGCTATCCTAAACCTACCACCTGAACAAGATTCGGCCTCTCCAAGGCTGCCGACCTGAACGTTTATATCTCTCGCCAGAAGGACTACATCAGAAACATTTGTCGACCGAAGGAAGGCGGCCAGATCTGCATAAAAAGACGTCTTTGACGCCGACGTCACTGCCGTCATTTAGAGTATAAGCAGACAGTGAAGATTCCTGATGGTTTTGCGTCTAGAACTGGCCTTAATTCGACCTGTCAATCAGACGGCACGAAGTCCTGTTACCGAGAATTCAACCCACTAGTGAAGCCATGACCGTCAAACTGAATGCTATACCTACTCCAAACTGTTCAGTAGTGGCGACCGTGTAATCACCCGAAGTGTATAACCAATATCGGGTATGCAATCTGGGTGTTTTTAGTTCCATATGTTGACTACTGTCCAGGATTCTAGTCTCCGAGTTACAACAGACATCGACATGCAACGAGTCTAACGTTCGTGCAAGAGCAGCCCGTTGGCCTATCTGTTTTAGAGAGCGAACGTTGAAGGCACCTATATTAATTCGTATTCTAGGTCTAAGCAAGGGACGAGGGAGGCATGAGGCAGAATGGCAAGAGACGGAATTTACCGGCTCAGTGTTACCACGGTTAGCTACATCTGCTGTGGGACTTGTGGAGGAACTATCAGAAATGGAGGTCGGGAGGGGCCTGAAAACGAAATTTGTTAGGACAGTGGGGGAGGGGTCGGCAGTAGCATGTTTTCGCCTATCCACCCTGTTGCATACAGCAGATAGGGCAACCCGGTTTATACTGCGAAACGGTCGATGCAGGATGGAATTATTGGTGTTGTGTGTTCATGGTTGTGTAGATTGGGATACTGGCAGGGCGCCCAGACCTAGACAGGAGAACGATTAGAGTTCTTATCTAAAGCCTTTGGCTCCAAAGCCTGTACCGCAAGGCAGCGGGTGGACGGCAGTATATCAGAACCGATACTTTTTCTGGAAAAACATGCTAACTACTCGCCAATCCGCAACCTGGATGACCAGGAGACTGTAGTTTATCAGACTTCTATCTAGTGGCCAGCCTGGTATGAGTGACTCTGTCAGTGTGATCACGCTGTCCGGTTTAGCCCAACAGGTCACTGAGATGCGCAAGCCGTCACACCGCGTCAAGGTCCACCAGTGACCACCCGTCGTGTGATTTTTCTCAGGCTCTCGGCTGCAACCATGTTTCCTCGCTTGTCTGTTCCGTACGCATAATTCTGTGTACGCACAGTGTAGGAGGCCTGATAAGAATCCAGTATCACTCTATTCAATCGTGCAACCAATACAACGCAATTAATGTTTGCCCTCAACTTAACGACTCACCTAATGTTCTGCTTTTCAGGGTCGCTCCGCTTGCACCTATCCGAGTGTTGTTTAACACAGTCGAAGGTTTTACGCATTTATCACTTGGCGCGTTTGTGAGTTCCGCCAGGTGGGCCGAATCTCATTTTGCGATCCTTTTCTTTCTTCTCTTGGTTTCTGCCGTTGGTCCCGGGCTAAGCTAGAGCTAACTACTTATCGAAACATAGCTTAAAATATACGGTTTTTTTCCAAACCTTATCGCAATCTTTTAGTTTTATGCTCGTTGGGACTACAATTCGACTGCCCTTCAGGAAAGGCGTTCTAAACTGTGAGTGGACGAGAGTCGAGCGTATGTTCACTTGTCCACTGCAACCTGAATTACAAATTAGAATTACATTAGTCTCCTTCCATTCAAAAGTGATGGCGCCCTCAGAGACAGTCAGCCTAAAGAACTCATGGAAGGGTTTTACGAGTACACAGAAGGCTTCTTTCAGTACTCTCGGGTAAATCTGCTCTGGGCTTATCGAACTGATTGAGTTAGACTTTAAAAGTAAACCTTGTACATCACGCAACAAGAACTCTGTCGATGGAACAAGTGGATGAAATGTCAGCGGCGGTAGGCTGGATGTAGACGATGTCGCTGTACTATGCACAGTGCCGTGATTATCTCGGCGACCTTGTGGGCTATAAAGGTAACCTCGTCGCTTGTTTGACGTAAGGACAAGGCTGCGGGAGGACTTTTGCGCCAGTCTGAGCATTTTAGATTGCGCTGCAAAGCTACTAAGGCAGATTTCCGATTTGTGTCGATTACGAATATTCGCTCTTCCTATATGGGGTTTGCTTTTTTTCCTTCGCGGTTGTGTGGCAGTTAAGCATCAATGTGAACCACTGATTGCTATGATGATGAATGATTTCTGTTGGTGATTACGAGGTCCGACGAAGAAGCTATTTGTATTGGACGGTGTCTTGTGGGTGTCGCCGTAATGAGTCCAAGCTCGTTGTAGTACTATCAAGGATAGTTCTGTATCAAGGCTTTCCTCGGAAACCTGTCTCAGACTAATCCAAACCGCCGTCGGAACGCTGAAATCCTCCATAGTAAGTAGACGGGAGAAGTGCTGAAGTGAAGTGAAAGTATCCAGGTGAAATAGAAGGGCATCATCATCCGAACAAGAGCACGAGGGTGAACGATACATAACTCCTAATAACACCGAATCTTGACCATGGAGTTGGACCTGCAGCCAAACAACATCGCACAACTCAAAAGATATGTAAACACTGTGTGTACATGTTGACTCTCTGAATCAGCAAGGAATGCAAAATAGCCAGGGACAGCGACTTCATTATCACTGATACCAACCAAGTTTCCATAACTGCAATAACGTGAGGTCTATCGTACACCAGTCACCTAAGATCTGGCAGCTTGTTTATCAGACTGGGGTAGTTGGTGTAAACACAACTCAGGGCTATCTCATTATGAGGTGATCCCAGAATGAAATTAAAAGTAGATGGAAAAGGTGGAAGTTTCTAACACGCGTTTGTTCGGCGATGTGGAAGACATTACTGACCAGTTCGTGTAGTTCTTGAGATTGAAAGGTCTCCGAAGGGTCGTTTTTCACTGTTTGCTTGCGCGCAGAGAAGGATTCCACATAAATACGAGGAGTGTGGAGGCATTACCGAACCCATGAAATGCCCGTTGGAGCAACCTGACTGACAACTGATTGACAACAGCCTCCACATAAGTACGAGAGCAGTGGTGGCGCGACTGAAGACGATCTTCTGCAGGGCATTTCAGAGGGATATGAATATAGGTAGGCCATTGACTGCGGCACACCACTATCGCGAATAGCGCCTCTAACCAGCGATTTGCGCGAGCACGAAAACCCCAGAGAGGCAGGCGACATCTACTTATTTTGCTCAATGGAACAATCAGGGTCTTCGCATTTCGTGACCACGTTGTTGCTTGACCACCATGTGGTTTCATTCAACAGTTCGTGGTGTCACAATATAATTCTAGGAACGGCAAACGCTCAGTTGATATGCGGAATACATGACTCAACCACCGCAGGCTGTGCAAAGTGATTAGATGACCAATCGCGAACACCCAGTATTCTGGAAAACGTGCCGGTGAGTGGCCGTTTTGTTCACACTGGCAGTCTGCTTAATGTCGACTAAGTGACGAAGACAACGGTCAAACACAACAGGTCTGCATATATCTTCGCTGCGAACAGGCTACGTTTCCGAACCACAGAGCAAAACAGAACATACACAGGCATTATACACTCTCCTTTTCGGCGAGAACCGAACGCCTTTTCGACGGTACGGATGATGCACTTTGGCAAAGGCAACTCGTACTTTTGCTATCCTCGCTGCTATTTCACCAGCGACATCACAAGTTGACGAGATAGTACCACCCAAGTACATGAAACTATCCAGTCTCAAGCGGATTAACTGCAATAAACAAAGTATGAGTGGAAGTGCCCCAGTCTTGAAGCAACACTTTGCACTTTGGAGGTGGGCAGCGTACTTCATACAAACCAGCCCGGTCACTCACACTGTTCAACATGGTCTGCATGTCTTCGGCAGAGGGGCTAAGTAGGACAATGGTGTCCGCGTACTCCAGACCGGTCAACCTAGCGTCAGGAAGAAGCCCAACACCAAGATCACTGGACATCTCTAGTGCATCCTCCAGAATGTCGTCCACGACAAAATTGAATAGGAAGTGAGAAATCGGACATCCTTGACGAACGTCACTAGAAGTGATGAACGCCCCGGACAATTGTCCATAAACTCTCACCTTGCTTACACAGTGAGCGTACAGTGATATCAAAGGATTCACGTATTTCCCTGGTATTCCCATGCGAAGAAGACAGTTTCAGATAACGTTATGAGCTACTGAATCGAAAGCGGCTTTCAGGTCCGAAAAGACCAAGACCGTCGGTTGCCTATAAGAGTGCCGATGTTCCAAAATCCGTCGCAAGGTAAAAATGTGATCAACGTACCCTCGACCGGATCGGAATCTTGCCTGTTCTTCACATATCTGACTTCATCTGGGTTTAGTGAGCCGACGTAAAATAAGCCCAATGAGTAGCTTGGACGCAGCAGACACCAAACTGATGCCCCTGTGGTTGTCACATAGACTTCGGGACCACTTTTTTAGATCGAGAATTACTGTTTATAAGCACCAACCGCCAGTTTCGTAAACAGCCTGCAGGAGTTTCTTCAATTCCGATATCAACCTCTCCCCATCATCCGTAAAGCAGAAGGAGAGAAGAGATCTGATCAAGCAGCCTTGTTACGCGTCAACAACTTAAGCTCCGGGGCTACTTTTGTTTCCGACGGGCGGCCATCTGGGACGCAATAACTCACCACTCAGGTTCCGTCGTCCATATGGTCTGGTTGGGGCCAGTTGAACTGTTCTTCAGAATGTTGTCCACCTGTCAAATCGGTGCGATTGGCTGGTGATAAGTGAAGCATCTTTTTCACACACGGTCCCACTTACACCGACTCGACGACCAGTACAACCATGGATCCACGAAAATACGTTTCTGCTGTTTCCAGATAGAATGGCTTGTTCCATCTATTTCGACTGTTCGACTAAGTGGAGCTCACGGTCTTTGGGTAGGCTTTAGGTTAGGTTAGTTCTCGACCACCGTCATTCTATTTTGAGCCAAACGGAATCGAACCACGCTTGTTCAAAAGGTTTACCAACTTGACATAAATCCCGTTCTACCGCGACTGCACAGCCAATTCCATAATTTTAGCGATTTGGTCCCAGTGTTTATTAGGTTCTCTCACCTGACTCAAACTGAGAAATCCATTCATCAGTGCTACCCAGTAAGCGTTCTTTAAATTCTCCCCGTTCAAATGCCAGTTAATTATCATGCATAAACGTGTATAACCCATGGGCAGGTGAGAAAACACGAGGATGCACAACAGAATGATCCGAGTTCAGAATGTACAACGGTCTCTAACAGAGTGACGCCATCTGCAACTGACTATCAAACGATCAAATTGTCTACAACTGAGAAGTACAAAGAGGTCTCCATGTAGCAGTGCTTCTTCCTGTGTTGCAATGCGGTGCTCGAAATATAGAGATCGTGAGGAGCGCACAGCTGCAGCAGTCTTTTGCCATTGCTAGTGCGTTGTACCAGGACATCCAACATACCCCCAAGCCGTCTCTTCTTTGGAGAAAGACGACCAAGCTGAGTATCAAAATCGCCGACTAGTATGATTACGTCAGTGTTTAGCTCGCTTCAGAAGGTCAGCAATGGCGTCATAGAATGCACCGAACAGCCGTCCGTTGGGCATTATATGCTGAGGCCACCAACAGTTGGGTCAAACCACGTGGTGGTCAAGCAACAACGTGGTCACAAAATATGAAGACCCTGACTACACCACTGAGCAACGTGGGTAGGTGTCGCCTGCCTGGCTGGGGTCCTCGTGATCACTCAAACCGCTGGTTAGAGACGCGAGATGGCGATGTGTCGCAGTCAATGGCGTACCTGTATCCATTCCATTTCCGCTTCTTCCTCTTAGTCTTTTCTCAAAAATTTTCACCCATCTTAGTAAAGTTTTCTTCTAGGATATTCCACGTCACTGTTGAGGTGAGCGGCGGCCCGAGCCACAGTACCTTTTGGTCAGGCTCATGGCTGTTATGATGATGATGATGATGTATTGAGTCTGACAGCGCACAAACGACTGTTCGTTAGGATCCAATTGAGCAAACATTGCCCTGCTCTTGAACCCAATGCAATTCCCACCACACCTTGACTACAAGATTCAGCTCAGGTATTACCAGATACCATGGGAGAGAAATGCTTAAATCGACATTTATTTAGAGATAAGTCCAAGTGAATGACAATGCTAAAGTCGTAGACTCGCGTCTTCGACAAACAGCACACATCACATTTCAAACATGAGGGTACTTGTCAGAGTGGCTTGCTGACCTGCTTGCCGAACACTGCAGACACAGAAAGCACAATGGTTATCAGTTGTCTTAGCTTCAGAAAATAATTACCACCCGAGGACACGGAGGAAACAGAAAACTTCGGGGTAAAATAAAAGGTCATTAGAGATAAGCAATGTCACTATCAGGAGAACGATAGCTTCTGATACCTCCCGGCCGTTTACACCGCAAAAGAGGACTGAGGTAAAGGATCCCACCCCGAATCTCTGACTCAAAAGACAGACCTGCAACACTACAGAGTTTTCTCTGGGGGACCCTACCCGAAGTCAATGATTCAATAGTCCGACCCACACGGTAGTGCGGGGCTCGCCTAGCCCGAGGCGTAATGAATAAGTCACTAGTATCTGATTCTGGACACTGACGCATGCAGTGGATATGCTCAAAGCTACACCAGGTTTTCGAATGGTAGTGAATGTTTTTCGACCGTATTAGATAATACGCCGACAGTCGCAGTTAGCCGTTGGACGATCGGAGTGCTCTTTGTTTAAGGGTATATTTTCCAACCCAATTCCTCCTTAATCAGAAGACAACAGTGGTCCAACTATTTTACTGTTTTTTAAAAAATAGTCCCGCTGAATGCTCACAGGGTCGTGCCACACTATCTAAACACTTCCATGAGGTCGGCAGTGTGACCCAATGAGTGCATTTGCTTTTCATCTGACTGTTCTCCTTTGATCTATCTGACACGTTTGCACCTGGAAGGATCAAGTCCTAGTCAACATAGCCCCCCGGATCGGTGCAGTGTACAAGCCCGACTACCACGTCAAGATAGCAGAATAGGTTAGGCTGACCCTGACAACATCCAGACGGTTATCCAGATGCCGCAGACTATTTGATGTGCGAACTCTCCGTTCATTTTTGAGCCTCGTTAGCCATCATGGCACGTTCCGTTCAGATAGGTATCGCGTCGGAACACCTATGACCGGTTGTAGATCAAGGATCAGACGTGGGCCTGGAACGCTGAGTTGCAGTATGTTTCATGAAGTAAGGATGATATCCAACTCCGAAAAACTGCCGACACTATTATTCCAACTGTAAAGTAGCACAGTCCCCACAGTTGTCCTGTATAAGCAACTTAAAGCTTCGGAAAGATACATTTTGTCGCCAATGGTGTCCTATATTGGGGAATATCGCTCTAGCCTGGGGGACACGAGCTTCTATTTCGACTAGAGCGAGTTCGGTGACCAACCCTCGGCCGTCCCAATTTTTCGTGAGAATTGTTGGAGCGAAACCAGTCCGCGTGGTGTCTGTGAGGAAGACGCTTCAAAACGTGATTAGTCACTTTTAACAAAACGACATAAACCTTCAGAACCATCGTACTTGAAAAAGAGCAAACTTAAGCACAGTCGCACGAAATTTCCACTGAGTTGTGTTTCTCAGGACGAGCTACTTCAGAGTCCGGAACGCTTCAAATGATGTTAGACTTCCTATCGATAGCGAATTTTGGGAAGTTTTTTCCAACATGTCAAGGGTTTACACAAACGGCGTTTTGTTCACGATATGTTCGAATATATATGGGCATCAATTTTTCCACATAAGTTAAAAAAAAACAAAAGTATTTCCTCCGTGTCAGCAACGTTTGAAAGCACTATCCGTATTAGTCGAGGTTAACCTGCGTATGAAGAACCTGGCTTCCAAACTAGTCGCATGAGAGAACCCGGGGGGCAAAGCGCAGTACTTATTTTGCTACGGAGATCACACCAGTTTCTGATCGTGAACATTCACATCCCACATGTCACATCCAGATGTGGCATGACTAGTGAATCTTAAGGGACGGTGAGGCTTATCTTTTGGGACCAGTAATGGACATAGTTTTACAGCGCTTTTGTGCGGCTACAAACAACGACAAGGACCTTGATGACCTCTTGAGAACTCTTTCCGAGTCAGTACGTTGCTTTACCATTACAAACGTGGGCTGATTAGTTGTACTTTCCGCTACATTGTGGTTTCAGTTTTGGAGTGCAAGAGATATACGCTTGGGTTTTGCGGTGCAGTTTGAGTTGATGTAGTAGACGCATATGTCTCCCTATCAGCAGATTCCGAGTCAGTAGATCACTGATCCCCGCAGACACGAGATTGACCAAGCGATTTCGTCAACACTTCAGGAGGAACGATGTTACAATATTCATACTCATGAGTGCAAGCTGCTAACGAACACAAACAAACTGGACAGTCAAATTCGAATGATGCTAGTGTCCTGTACTATTCCCTTATCATACCACGCAAGAGGTGTGAAGTAACTCATCGCAAATGACGCAATACACTGCGCAATCCCGTTTCCAAAACTGATACCCCTGCCAGAGAAACAATCGTAACACGACAGTGAAGCGTGACGGAAACATTCAGTGGTCAGCAGCTGCAACTTATATGATACTTCTCTCGGATGTTAGTTAATCCTATCATGGTTGTCCTACGGACAGTTTGACGGTGTGGCTTGCCGAGAAACCAGTCCTAAGAATAACGCCACTCAAGGCACACAGAAGACAAATGACTGTCACCTTCTCATCTCCCGCAACACGCGGCTACACCGGATGCGCACAACGGAAGTCCTCCGCCTCCTGTAATTGCCAGTAAAAAACAGTTAACAGAATAGACCAAGCGGACATGTAGAAAACGCGGCAAAACTGTGCCTCAACGCGTCTGTGCATCCCAGTCATTTATCATCACGAATCGGGAAAGCTCTAAAAAGCTGTCTGAATGCCAGAATCACGACCTTCATAAGTGCAGAATACGAGGCAGCAACAGGTCCAATTGTGATCAGTGTTCTGGGTAAGCCAGGCGCCACCTAGTTACCCAAAATGTTGCAAAAAGCGAAAGCACGTTGATCTACGAAAAGATTAGTTTCACTGGAAATGTTTTTACGATTCACCTAAGGAAGCATGGAAAATAAACTACCACTACATAGGCTTAGCAGATCTCACCAAAACGGACGTTCTCAGCCAATCGGCAACGCGTATGGGCAGATAGAAGACATCGAGGAAGTTCGGTTAACGGCATCTATCCAGCCAAAACTCAACCGCTGCAGCTTGAGAGCGAAACCCATCTTTCCTTGAACAATCAGAGAGAATCGACGAACAGCACATTGGCCAAAAAATCTCGCAGTACACCGGAACATGTAGTTGGGTTGTACGCAACGCAGGGGAGTTGAAAGGTGCTCGCTTACAGGCACGACACTAACTAGTGGAATTCACTGCACTTCAGAGGTGGTAGAGGTTGAAAAATAACTTCTTACTTGAGCTCTGACTCTGACCAGATAAACCAAGGTCTGGACGAGGAATGTTTGTTGCCGGTATAACTTCCAAGGCTGCAGCTGTGGCCAATATGGCGGGGATATCGGAAACCATCAGTAGACCTCACGTCATACAGTCAGTAAACCTGGCACAGCCGACTTCGAAGGACACGCGACCATGTTGTCGCCCGAAGAGCGTCTGCGGATAACTGTCAGCACGTCTGACTTATCACACGTCATCGCCAGCGTCAGGTATCGTGCCCTATCCGCGACCTGAGCAGGGGACGAAAGAATTCAAAGCGTCATTAGACGGGCCAGCACAGCCCGAGGATTTTGAGTCATCGTTCTAGATTATTCCAACCTTCCGTAGGCAGTTCTCACTAGTGGACATATATCCGATACTGA